>JADBJO010000426.1:140000-150000 GCA_016801955.1 Conus betulinus | reverse complement strand
TCTTGGCCAAGCGATCAGCCATTTCATTCCCTCCGATGCCAATATGACTGGGAACCCAAGCCAGGACGATGTTGTGTGATCTTCCGCTTTCAACGTGTTAAAAAAGTTTTTTAAAAAAAGTATAAAAGTTCGGGATGATGGAGGTTACGGCAAGCTATCGCCTCCAAAGCTAACAGAGAATCAGACAAAACCAGAAAGTCCTTGTTTGTAGACTGAGAGATTATCTTCACTGCTAGAACCAGAGCAGTAAGTTCAGCAGAGTAAACAGAAGTATCTGATGGAATATGTTCTGATAATATTTGAGAAGGAGCACCAGGGCAATAGGCTGCGCAGGCCACTCCACTTTCAGACTTTGAACCGTCAATGATATTTCCTGAAAGGATGGGAATTTTTGAACAGAGACTGGCAAACAATGCCTTGCATACTAGAGAGCTGGCGGGTTCTTTGCGAAAAGCTGAAAGATCAAAGCGAATATCTGGTGCGAAAAAAGGTCTACAGAGGCTCGTCAGGGAACTTGGAGAAGTCAGACACAACTCCTAGATAAGACCAGCATTCTGTGCATGATGCTGCATACGAAGACCAAATGAGGAAAACAGTTGGGATTTTTTTTCGAATTTACTTTGAAACTGTGGGTTAAACACACAGTCACAGGCAAGGCTTTCCTGTTCTGAGAACAGCCTGAGATGTTCGTTTAAGCATAGCTTCAGCCTGCAGTTGGATAACGAGGGTTCACCTGCCTCTGCGTAGATGCTGTACACAGGGGTGGTGCGGGATGCTCCAAGACAGAGACGAAGCCCTTGATGGTGAATAGGGTCCAACAGGCTGAGGTAAGTAGATCTTGCAGAGCCTGACACAGCACAACCATAGTCTAATTTAGAACCGACCAAGGCTCCGAAGAGGTGCAGCAAAGTTTTTTTTTTTTTTTTTTTTTTTTTTTTTTTTTTTTTTTTAAATCAGCACCCCAGTCAGTGTGTGCTACGACCTGCAGAATGTTCAGAACTTTCTGGCGAGAAAATTTTAGGTTTTCATGTGACTAAGAAAGTTGAGCTTTTTGATAAAAAAAAAAAAACCTCCCAGAAATGTGGCCTCTTTTACAGCTGGAAGGGGAGATTTCCCTATTTGGGTTTCAGGATCTGCAAAAAACTGACGAAAATTATGGAAGTGAATGCACTGTGTCTTACTAGCAGAAAAAGTGAAGCCGTTTTATTCCGCCCGCTGACTAATGAATGAATCCAAAGCTGGAGCCTGCGCTGAACACTTGGGTACAAGCTTCCAACTGCACAGACGGCAAAATCATCTACACACAATGAGCAGTCAGAACCCTGTTGAACTGAATTAACAGTGTTGTTGATTTTGATGCTAAGAGAGAGCAGGAGACAGTATATACTCTCCCTTGTAAAACACCCAACTCCTGCTCGTGAATATCAGAGAGAATGGTGGAAACCCGAATCTAAATTTGTCGTTCCGCCAATAAAAATATTTAATAAAAGTGGAAAATGACCCCGAAAACCAAGATCATGGAGATCATAAAGTATCCCAGATTTCCAGATGGTATCGTAGGCCTTCTCCAAGTAAAAGAAAATAGCCACTGCATGTTGTTTATTTAGAAAGGCGTTTCGAAGCGTAGATTCCAGACGGATCAAATGATCCACAGTAATACGATGTTTGCATAAGCCGCACTGTTCTTTAGCCAGAAGGCCGTCGGTTTCGAATTTCCACTTGAGTCTAGCGTTGACATTTTTTCCTCATCAGTTTGCAGACACAGCTGGTCAAAGCTATCGGACGGTAGTTTGATGGGTTCGAAAGATCTTTTCCAGGCTTGGGAATGGATATGATGAGGGCTTTTCGCCAAGAAGTTGGAAAGAATCCAGTAGTCCATACATGGTTGTATACGTGTAGCAGGTTGTTTAGACCTTTTTACGAGGATATGCATTAAACTAGAAAGGAAGGGAACTGATTTGCACAGACCTCTCCATGTAAAAATCTCAGCCTGCTAGTAAAGTGTTATTAAGCTATCAAGCGTAAATGGAGTACCTCCTCTTTCATTCAAATCAGCCCAAACAGTCCACCAGAAGAAAAACTGCCCAGGCCATAAATTCGGATGGGTGGGCAGGGTTAATGCTGCCACCGTTGCCAATAAAAAAAAAAAAAAAAAAAAAACAACAAAAAAACATGAACAGTCATAGAGAGCTTTCACAACATACTGCTGAGCCAAATTTCTGACAGATTCAGTCAGTTGTGTATTGGGTATTTGTAGTGAGCCTCACTGCGGAGACTTGAGCACATTTCATTAGCGTTTCATGAATGTGCTTTAGGATAACATACATGTATCGAGGGGTAAATTGGGTGCTTTGATGTTAATGCAAATAAACGAATGAGCTGTCTGCATTCTATGTTATCACGAGCCTGCTGAACATTGAACTGCTGAATGCACAGGCTGGCATGATTTTGTGAACCTATTCCAGATGATCAATCGCCCTAGATAAAAACTGCAGACGTGGCGGCTAACTGACCGGAGAGAGAGAGAGAGAGAGAGAGAGAGAGAGAGAGAGAGAGAGAGAGAGAGAGAGAGAGAGAGAGAGCAGATGTTAGCAGTTATCTAGTTGTATAAATTTGTGATTGGCATAGAGTACAAGAACAGTTTCTCCACCGTTATTCTAAGTACCCAGCAAGGTCTTTATCCGTGCTGCGATAAACTGTTTCTGTTTGACTTCTTTCTCTTTCTGAAGTTTCCCTCGTAGAACTGTATATGTGTAAAGAAAGGGGTTGAGCGCTGAGTTCAAAGGCAAACAAGAAAACAGCTACCACAGCGTTGACCTCCAAAGGTACAGGAACATCTAGCTTAACTAACAGTCCAAAACATCCAATGGGGAACCAGCACACACAGTCTGTTACAGCAATAATCAGAAGACGACGAGCAATGGGGGCTTCCCTAGAGCTGATTGGATTCTTCACACATGCGCTGTCCTTAGCGTTTGATCCATGGTCCGAAATGTGGTTGGCTCTGACTGTCCAGCAAATATAAGCCTGGACTGCAGCAATGATGAGAAAGATCACCAGGTTGAACACAGTCATGACACTGAAAGAGTAATGACGACCAGGGAAGCTATCTCTGGTGACGGGCAGAGGGATGCAGATTGCTGTCTGGCTGTAGAAGGCCCAGTGGGACGCCACAGGGAGTAAAGGTAGAAGGAAAGGGTCATTCCCAGTCCCCAACCGATAGCACAGGCCACGTGAGCTGATATACTTCCGAAATGAAAACGACGACTGAAGGGAAAGCAGATCACCAGGCAACGCTCCAGGCTGATGAGACATATGAGAACCGCTGACACTTCACAGGACAGCAGGGCAATGACTCCTGATACCGTGCAGGCTGTGCTTCTCTTCCAAGAAGATTCCTTCCACAAATAGCTGCCTGCAAGTAGATGGTCTGCCAAACCGATGATTGTCAAATAGACCCCCATGAAGAAATCAGACACAAACAGATGAAGAACAAAGACCGCATAGCCAGCCCTACGTGTTGGTGAGGAGAACACAGGCGATACACAAAACTACATGAGTTTCCCAACAAAGAGGCCATGGAAAAGATGATGACAGCCGCCCGGTAAAACCCAGATTTCAACAGATTATTGCAGGAAGATATGGCGTCAGCTGGTGCGTCACATGTTCCCAAGAAATCCTCAGGCAGCATTTCAGGACAGCAAAACTTTAAAATTTTCAGCTACCAGCTCTTGTAGAGAATACATGTCTTTCATGAAACCAGGCCCGTAGTCAGACACAAAACAACCTCGCAGACGCAGTATCTTCAAGCTGCCGAAGGATTCCATTCCTTGAAGTGATTTCACTTCACTGTGGGAAAAATCCACAATTTCCAGCTGAGGCAGCCAGTCTGACAGGGCACGCAGCTGGGAAAAGTCACGTGAAACCCTGGACAGGTTCAGCGACAGTAGGGAATCAAAGCGTTTCTTTCTATGCAAGCTCCGGAATCCTTCAGACAGCGGATTCCCAGACAGATCCAGTTCTTTAAGATTCCGTAGATGTGAAATGTGGTCAGTATCGATAAAATGCAACAAATTATCACCCAAGTCCAGTACGTGCAAGTTAGGGAGATGAAGACAACTAAAATGTGTCCAGCCACATGCCCCAGCACCAAGGTAGATCAGCATGGTTTCGTTCTTAATAGCATCCACGCTCAGTGTACCCCCCCTGCATTCTAGATAACGAATCTTTGGGAAGGCGTCCGCTTCAAAGACGAGGTTATCAGAAACTTTTAGTCCGTAGCAATCACACCGATCAGGACACGATTCAGTCAGCGTACACAACAGCTCGTCGTCCTGTTCAGGACACTGAGGCGAACCATCACAGAGATGCTGCCCATGCATACATACCTTTTTATCTCCACGACATCGGTACAGACCATTACATGTGTACACGTCACATTCAGCTTCATCTTCGTGGCCTGGGCAGTCGTTCATGCCATTACACTTGGTATAGACAGGTAGACAGTAGCCATCACCAGGGCACTGAAAGTGGGTCGCTGGACAGTCAGAGGCATTTTGGGGAAGCCTGACTAAAGAGAAAGTTCCAGGTCTCTCAAAGTTGACAACTGCAGGTGGAGTTGTCACGTTAAACACAACGGGGTGTGCCTGGACCATCCTGTCACATTGCCTCTCATCAGTCTTCGTCTTGCAGTGGACTATGTCATCACATTCGTGTGCGGAAGCTATGCACTAAATCCAACCAATAAACATAACGAAGGAAAAAGTGAATAAATGCACTTCGAAAAAGGTTGTAGAACCAGGCTGCTTTCGGTCATGCCGTTATCAATGATAGACACATCAAGGCACAGTAAGTGAGTCACATTTACGAAGAAATATTTTTGTAAATGAATGAATACAGTAATTAATTAAGAAATTAATAGATAAACAAATGAATAAATCAGCAAAGAAATACAAAACATAGATAAATAAATAGACAAATCAATAAATAGTTACATAAATAAAAATGTATAATTCCAAGTCAGTCCCAAAAATATGACAGTGAGAAAGTTCTATGGTGAGAGAGAGAGAGAGAGAGAGAGAGAGAGAGAGAGAGAGAGAGACCGACAAAGACCGAGACGAAGACGGCGACAAAGAGAGAGAGACCTGTCCCCGGCCGCAGTCGAAGGTGTCTTTAGCACAGGGAGGGAACTGACAGAACAGCTCATCACTGCTGTCCCCACAGTGCTCGCTCCAGTCACACACCAGGCTGTATGGGATGTACTCATCAACAGTGTCACACTTGAAGTACGGTACAGCTTGGGTCCCAGAAGCTCTGCACTTGGCGGTTCGTGACAGTCCTCTGCGTTCTAGTTTACCCGCACAGGGAAAGTGTGGGTCACAGGCCAGTGTCGCGTGTGTCACGTGCCCTAAACGGCAGGTCACGAGCGGCACGGGTGAAGCTGTGACGTCGATCTGGGCACTGATGACGACGCCTTTCTTCTTCTGCCGGTCGTTCTGTGACAGTTTCCTGCTGCACAGAATCTCTGGTGCTCTGTCCCACTGCCAGACATCAGACACGTTGGCACACACTCGCTACAATAGTATGTCATTAGAATTTGTGTTTGAATACAGTATCTGTGTGTGTGTGTGTGTGTGTGTGTGTGTGTGTGTACGCGCACGAGCGTGTGTGTGTGTGTGTGTGGGGGGGGGGGGGGGGGGGGGGGGGGGGGGGGGGGGGGGGGGGGGGGGGAGGGGTCTGATTAATCGATTTGTATGTTATGCTATGTCAACTACTTCTTGGAAATATTCTCATCTTCTGCCACGAGACAAGACATCACACAAAAAGTGTAAGAGTAGTGCTATATAAGGCCCTATGAAGAGCTTCTGACCCAGTTAAGAAGAGAACATTGCGATGGCACGGCTCTGTAACAAGATCCGATAGTGGCGCTTAGGAAACTGTTGAATGAGAGAGACGAAGGGAAAGAGCTCTCTCTCTCTCTCTCTCTCTCTCTCTCTCTCTCTCTCTCTCACACACACACACACACACACACACACACACACACACACACACATACACACACAGAGCGAAATCTTTGACGACACTGCAAAATACTGAGAACAAAATCACGAAGGGATAGGAAATCTTTGTCGGTATCGGACAAAATTTGACCCAGCAATAAAAAAGTGCCATTTCCTTTTTAAAAAGGGACCCCTTTTTCTTTGGGCCAGCCAGACATATTGACGTGGGGTTTGACGGGATAGAGGAAATGGTCGACCTCATCTTCAGACTCATCCAAAACGGGGAGCTTGTGGATGTAAGGGGTTGTAACAGGAGGGTCTATGCGAGGACGGAAGTTAGATTTAGACCCCCAGACCCCACAGAGAACGAGCCTGGGTTGTCCTGACATCCATCTCAGTCTGCACTCAGAGACGTTGTCGTTCTCTTTCCTGTGCTTTCCCCTCTCCGTTTCCATGTGTCTCTGTGCAAGATCACGTTGCAGATTTTCAGCTTTTCCTGTCTCTCTTGTTCTTTTCCTGTCTTTCTTTTTTCCTGTCTCATTTTTTTTCCATGTTTTTTTACCCTGTCTCTCGTTCTCAAAAGCACGTGCCGCTCGATCTTTATAATGAGTAATGTAATATGCGAGGCTTTCATCATCGTCTAAACCAAGTTGTTGTCCTTGCGCCAAATACACATCAAACGACTCCATGGTTGACTAGGAAGCAAGATAATGACGAGGAAGAAATCCAAAATAAAGCACTAGCTAGATATAACTTGGGCTTAAAACAATATGGACAAATGGAATATGAACATTTGAACTGAATGGTGCAAACAGATTTTTTTTTTGTTTCAAAAGCAAAGCTGGGAATAGCACAGGCTATGGACCACACGGAAAAAAAGTGTAATTGAACACGTAAAGATACAGTGGAAAGCAAGCAAAATGATAAACAAAAGCAATCAAAATTGGTAGCTAAGTGCGGGTCACACTTCGAGATACAACTTAAGACCCGCGATTTTTTTTAAAAAAGGAAACAAACGGATATCATTGCTGTAAAACCGAAAAATGAAGCAGAAAAGCAAAACTCGAATAAACATGTTTACATTCATGTCATCACATAGTACTATTTAAGAAAAAGAAAGGCAATCAAACAGAAAAAAGAACGTCTAAAAGCAGGGTGTGGGATGGGGGCGGGGGGGGGGGGGGGGGGGGGGGGAAGGGGGAATAGAAAGCACACACACTACCCAGAACATACCCTAGACACGCCACAGAGAAACAAGAACAGGACAAGACAAAATGTATTTCGACCTCTTGGATCTTTTTCAGGCGAAAACAAATAACATTTAGGACAGTGAAAACAAACGATAAACCACTTCTCTTCTCATGTTCGCGGCATGATCAAACTGAACATTTCGATCGTTCATTTTTATCGCGCGGCGAACATGAGAAGAGAAGTGATTTATTGTTCTTCGTTTTCACAGTCCTAAATGTTCTTTGTTTTCGCCTGAAGAAGATCCAAGAGGTCCAGATGCATTGTCCTGTACTTTGTTTGCCTGTGTCCTTGACCGTAACTAACCCCCCTCTCCTTCTAAATTCTACAAAATATAGTTGAGAGTTCAAACTGTCTCACACTTCTTCGTCCTCTTCTTTTCCTCTTTACTCACCTCTCTTCTTTTCCTGACTCTCTCTCTCTCTCTCTCTCTCTCTCTCTCTCTCTCTCTAAGCTAGTCAGCTGCTTTTGCCAAAGAAACAGGCGGTCTCTTTGTTTCCCAAGTGTACAATTCACTATTTACAGAAAACTGATCACTGAGGAGCAAGTACCCGGTAGAGGTGAGTTTTCGATCACTCCAGTTGAAGTTCTCCTAAAAACGTATCAAGCATCAGCAGAGCAGGCCTCCCCTTTCAAAGTGCACGAAAAAGGAAAATTACATTTTTTTCCTGGCCACATGGCAGAGAGAGAGAGAGAGAGAGAGAGAGAGAGAGAGAGAGAGAGAGAGAGAGAGAGAGAAGAAAGAGAGAGAGAGAGAGACAGAGAGAGAGAGAGACAGAGACAGAGACAGAGAGCGAACAAAATAGGCCACTATGATGTGATCTTGCCAATTCAAACCTGACACGTTTATCATTGACGCCAATTGAAACAGTCGGAGCCCTGCAAAAATTCAAATGTCTTGCTTATTTCAGCATAACATATTTGTGAGGGGGAGAAAAACAAACAAACAAACAAACAACCAAACAAACGAACACATCATTAACCTATTTTCGTAGCAAAGCAAAAAAAAATATATATATATCAAGGCGGAAAATGAGCGAAGACCCTAAACTAGGTACAGGCTTCACTGTAATGTCTAATAGGAGTGATCACTGGATTCAAGTGAAATCAACCGTGAAATACATGGCGGTAACCAAGAGTTCCTACAGAACATCTGGATCTGGTCTGGCATCGAAACGTCGATACCTTTCGTCATTTTCTTTATGGGTCGACTGCGGCATTCATAACAGCAGTGATTGCGTGAATGCGGTATTTCCTGTGTCGTATTTTCCTCCTCCCTACCTCCTTCTTCTTTCCCTCGCCCTTTCCCCTTCCTCGCCTCCACTCCTGCGCTCTCCACCCCTCCGACGCAGCCGCCACCATCCACTCCCTCAACAAAAAACAAAATAAAATCTTAGAGCAGTCGTGATGGCATGTAGGTAGAATGTGCTGGTGGTTGAATGCATTCAATGTTTTAACTTGCACACATAACCTACACCTTTCACTGTTCCCTCACTCAACACACACCTACACCTTTCACTGTTCCCTCATCCAGCACAACCTACACCTTTCACCCTTCCCTCATCCAGCATAACCTACACCATTCACCCTTCCCTCATCCAACACACCCCCTACACCACTCACCCTTCCCTCATCCAACACACCCTACACCACTCACCCTTCCCTCATCCAGCACAACAACCTACACCATTCACCCTTCCCTCATCCAACACACCCCTACACCTTTCACCCTTCCCTCATCCAACACCCTACACCTTCACCCTTCCTCATCACCCTTCACCCTTCCCTCATCCAACACAACCTACACCATTCACCCTTCCTCATCATCAACAACACAACCTACACCTTTCACCCTTCCCTCACTCAACACACACCTACACCTTTCACCCTTCCCTCACTCAACACATCCTACACCTTTCACCCTTCCCTCATCCAGCACAACCTACACCTTTCACCCTTCCCTCATCCAACACACCCTACACCTTTCACCCTTCCCTCATCCAGCATAACGTACACCTTTCACCCTTCCCCTCACTCAACACACCCTACACCTTTCACCCTTCCCTCACTCAACACACATCCTACACCTTTCACCCTTCCCTCACTCCCTCACAACAACCTACACCTTTCACCCTTCCCTCACTCAACACAACCTACACCTTTCACCCTTCCCTCACTCAACACACACCTACACCTTTCACCCTTCCTCACTCACACAACCTACACCTTTCACCCTTCCCTACACCTTTCACCCTTCCCTCACTCAACACACACACCTACACCTTTCACCCTTCCCTCACTCAACACAACCTACACCTTTCACCCTTCCCCTTCCATCATCCAGCATAACCTACACCACCACCCTTCCCTCATCCAACCGACAACCCCTACACCAACCACCCCTTCCACTCATCCAGCACAACCTACACCCTTTCACCCTTCCCTCATTCAACACACCCTACACCTTTCCCCCTTCCCTCACACAACACACCCTACACCTTTCACCTTTCCCTCACTCAACACACCCTACACCTTTCACCCTTCCCCTCACACAACACACACCCTACACCTTTTCACCCTTCCCTCACTCAACACATCCTACACCTTTCACACCTTTCCCTCACTCAACACATCCTGCACCTTTCACCCTTCCCTCACTCAAACACAACCTACACCTTTCACCCTTCCATCACTCAACACACCCCTACACCTTTCACCCTTCCCTCACTCAACACATCCTACACCTTTCACCC
>JADBJO010000426.1:115000-122500 GCA_016801955.1 Conus betulinus | reverse complement strand
TAGTGTTTGATCAATTACATCCTTTGACGTTATAGAGATTGATTTACTTTAGGGTGACACTTGGTTCGGGGGCGGGCCGGGTGTGTGTGTGTGTGTGTGTGTGTGTGTGTGTTGTCTTTAAAGTTATTTACAGAATTTGAAGGCACCTTTAATATTACTGCTGTCCAAACTCAGACTAGCTGCAGGAACAAGTGACATGCGCCAATGATAACTGATTTTTCGGTGTTGGAGTTTGATAATGATCATATTTCTTGTGTGAATTTCATTCATATTCTTTAACAACAACAACAATAATAATAGTAATAGCAATAAAAAAAATAACAAGAAAAATAGTAATAATGACAACATTATTATTATTATTCTCAAAAATAATAATAACAAAAAAAATAATTATAATAATAATGATGATGATGATAATAATGATAATAATAACGATGATGATACTACTGCTAATGGTAATGATGATAATAACAATAGTAATAATAATAACAATACTGACGATGAGACGACGATAATATATAATATCAATAACAATAATGATAGTAACAATGATGATGATGATGATGATGATGATGGTGATGACTTGAAAGCTACAACCCATTCAAGAATGTTTTACTAGGGGGAGGGAGGGAGAGAAAGAGGTAATGCCTCATTTGAATTCAGCCAAAAATCAGATGTCGACCGCCAGACTTGTCATATCACGTGCATTTCATGTCGTGAAGGTCTTTTGCAACAGGAACGTCAGCACAAGACTGAACATTTCACTTTTTGAAAGCGTCATTGAAGCTTTGCATACTTGAAAAAAAAAACTGCAACGAGAAGCTGTCGCATCTCCTCCCACCATATTGCAGATGCAGTTGATGTTTATTGGATGTAATATAACAGTTCAGAATCTTGTGGCTCAACAGCTGTTGTGTGTCTGGAATAAGAGAGAGCTAGCACAATGATGGATACAGTGAATCACACAGCCCACAACTGGGAGACCGAGACTGGCAGACTCACAAGGAGAATAATAAATCTCAGCCAGGAAATAAAAAAAAAAAAAAAAAAAAAAAAAAAAAAAAAAGAAAAAAAAACAACCAAAAAAAAAACAAAAAAAAAAAAAAAAAAAAAAACAAACAAAAAAAAACCCACGTCGCTCTTTCTGCTCGACGGTATAAAACCAAGCTAGCTCCTATCTCTAAGCCATGAACCGTTTTTCTCAGACTAATTCAGTGCACCCACTGGCGTCTTGATTTGTTCTGTAATGATTCTTTCCAGTCTGGCTTGCTTCTGTTTGTGGAGTTTCTCTTGCACGATTGTGTACGTGTAAAGGAAAGGGTTGAGAGCCGAGTTGAATGGCAGCACAAAAACAGCCATGGCTATGTTGACCTCCCCTGGCACAGGGACATCCAGCCTCGCCAAGAGCCCACAGACACCAATTGGAAACCAGCAGACAAAGTCTGACATGGTGATGACCAGGAGACGACGAGCGATTCTGGCTTCCTGGAATCTGGTCCTATCGTGGATCATGACGTTCTCTTTGCTGTCTGACCCAGGCACGGACATCGTGTTGGCTCTGATTGTCCAGTAAATGAGAGTCTGGCTCGCAGCAGTCAACAGAAATATGACCAGGTTGAACACAATCATGACACTGAAGGAGTAATGGCGACCAGGAAAGTCAGCTCTGGTGACGGGCAGAGGGATGCAGATTCCTGTCTGGCTGTAGAAGGCCCAGTGGGACGTCACAGGGAGTAAAGGTACTGAGGCCAGGATCACCCCTAGTCCCCAGCTGACAGTGCAGGCCACTTGAGCTGATGTTGTTCGGAAATGAAGTCGACTGAAAGGGAAACGGATAACCAGGAAACGATCCAGGCTGATGAGAGAGATAAGAATCGAAGATACTTCGCAAGACAACAGGGAAATGAACCCTGACAGACTGCACGATGTGCTCTCTCCAAGAATATTCCTCCCATAGGTAGCTGCCAGCAAACAGATGGTCTGCCAGTCCGATGATCATCAGGTAGACTCCCATGAGAAAGTCGGACACAGACAGATGGAGTACAAAGACTGCATAACCAACCTTACGTTTTGATGATGAAAACCACAGACGATACAGAAAGCTACACGAATTCCCCAGTAAAGCAGTTGCAGCAAAAATGGCAAGAGCAGCTCGATAGGAGCTAAATTTTAAAAGATTATTGCAAGAAGATATTTCATCAGCTGGTGCGACACACTTTCCCCTAAAATTTATCGGGTAACATAGCAGGGCAGCAAAGCTTAAAATCTTCAGCAGACAATTGTTGTAAATAATCCATTTCCTTCATGAAATCAGGCCTGTACTCAGACACAAAGCAATCTTGCAGACTCAGTACCTTTAACTTCGTAAACAGTTCTATTCCATGAAGTGATTTCAACTGACTATGAGAAAAATCAATGACTTCTAGTTTGGGCAACCAATCTGATAAAGATGGCAATAGGGAAAAGTTATTTGGAATTCGAGAAAAATTTAACAACAGTAAGGATGCAAAGCGTTGACGTTGATTTAAGCCACAAAAACCTCTGGAGAATGGATTTCCAGAGAGATCTAATTCCTTAAGATTATAAAACCGTGAAATCATGTCAGCGTGAACATACTGCACATAATTATCACTTATGTCTAATACATGGAGATTAGGAAGATAAATATAACTAAGGTTTGTCCAACCACACGCCCCAGCCCCAAGATAAATCAACATAGTTTCACTTCTGACAACATCCAAGGTCAGGTCACTCCCCCTGCCTTCCAGGTAACGAATCTTGGGGAAAGTATCGGCGTGAAAAACAAGGTTGTCTGAAACTGCTGGTCCATAGCAGACACACCCATGAGGACAAGTGTCTGTCAAGCCACACATCAGTTCATCTTCCTGCTGTGGGCACTGGGCCCAGCCATCACACAGATGCTGCGCGTGCATGCATATCTTTCTTTTCCCACGACATCGGTAAAGTCCTTCACACGTGTACATGTCACATTCAGCTTCATCCTCATGACCTGGACAGTCGTTCATGCCGTTGCATTTAGTATATATGGGAAGACAATAGCCATCAGGACACTGAAAATGCGTTTCTGGGCATCGTGATGCGTTTGGGGAGATATTGTAAAAGGAAAAAGTTCCAGGCCTTTCAAAATTGACCAGTGCAGGTGGGATTTTAATGTCAAAATCAATCTCTATCACTGGCTTATTTTCATACTGCTCATCGGCATTTGTTTTGCAATGAACTATGTCATCAGCCACATACTTCATATGTATACACTGAAATAAGAGAATCAAACACACAGATGATAAAACACGAGAGAGAGAGAGAGAGAGAGAGAGAGAGAGAGAGAGAGAGAGAGAGAGAGAGAGAGAGAGAGACAGACAGACAGACAGACAGACTGCCAGACAGACAAAGAGACGCAGAGAGTAGAGAGAAAGGGACAGAGAAAAAGAGACAGACAGACAGAGAGAGAGACAGAGAGACAGACAGAATGACAGAGACAGAGACAGAGAGAGAGACCGAGACGGGGAGAGAGAGAGACAGAGAGACAGACAGAGAGACAGAGAGAGACAGAGAGAGAGAGAGAGAGGGGGGGGGGGGGGGGGGGGGGGGTGAAGTGAAAACTGATTTTAACGATAGCGGTGGGGTCACTGGCAGGGAGAAACTGATTGCCAGAAGAAAAATTAGAGAGCTGATTTATTTCATTGTTAATAGCATGAATCACACTCAGATCAATATGAATACTCTTTGGGGAGAAAGACTAGGAGGGAGGAGGGAAGGAGAGAGGAGGAGGAGAAGAAGAAGAAGAAGAAGAAGAAGAAGAGAGAGAAGAGAGAGAGAGAGAGAGAGAGAGAGAGAGAGAGAGAGAGAGAGAGAGAGAGACAGACAGACAGACAGACAGACAGACAGACAGACAGACAGACAGACAAAGACACACAGACAGAGACAGAGAGACAGAGAGACAGACAGACAGACAGACACAACACAAACACGCACACACAGACTCAGAGAGAAAGGGAGACAGACAGACAGACAGACAGACAGACAGATCGCAAAACAAAAACTGTCCTCGGCCACAGTCAAAGACGTATCTTCTTCTCCGCAGGAGGGAACCGACAGAACGATTCATCACTGTTGTCCCCGCAGTCCTGGTTCCAGTCACACAGCAGAGTGTAGGGGATGTACTCCTCAGTGGCCCGACAGCTGAAGTAAGGGACAGTGTGGCCGACAGTGGCCCTGCAGGTGGCGGTCACTGACGTCCCTTTATGTTCCAGTTTCCTGGCGCACCGACTGTCGGAGTCGCAGGCCAGCGTCACGTGGGTCACGTGACCTAAACGGCACGTCACGAGGGGCACCAATGAGGCTGAAATGTTGATGCTGGTGCTGATGACGATTCCGGTCTCTTCTGTGGTATTATGTGGTACTGGTCTGCCGCAGAGAATGAGGTCTCGCTCTCTCCCTCTGTGAAAGCGAGACGAAGGTAGTTTGACGATGTGTGTTTTGGGGACAAGGTGTGGGATGTGTTCATAGTAGTTTGCTTTTTTTTTTTATGATAATCATGCTCATCATTATCACGATGATCACGATCATTGTCATCATCATCATCATCATCATCATCATCATCATCATCGTCGTCGTCGTCGTCGTCGTCGTCGTCGTCGTCGTCGTCGTGATCGCCATCATCATTGTCATCACAACAACAACAAAAACAATAATGAGAAGAGAAGAAGAAGAAGAAGAAGAAGAAGAAGAAGAAATAATAATAATAATAATATGATGATGATGATGATGATGATGATGATGATGATGATGATGATGATGATGATGATGATGATGATGAAGAGCAGCGAATGAAAAGAAAAACAAAAAACGATACAACGATGATGATGATAGTGACAGCAATAATATTATGATAGAAAAAGGAATTATAACGTGTCTACCAAAAGCCGATAAACCCAGAAAAATTTATAAGAATCTTGAGACCAATTTTCTTGCTAAATGTTTCTTATAAGATAGATGCCACATATATACTGAATAGATTTAACAGTCTTTTACACAAATCGATGAAATCCGGACAGGATTCAGGTTTATATATTAGACACACAACATGAGAACCGAGTATGACGTCATGTTTTTGTTTGAAAGAAAGAAAAAAGCTTATCTACCTGGCTTACAGATATCAACTGACTATGAGAAAGCGTTTGATTCTGTATACAGGACATAGTTGAATAAGGTAGTCAAAGTGTTCGGATTTGAGAAAGACAGACAGACAGACTCTCTTTTCTCTGTCCCTTTCTCTCTACTGTTGGGTATAAGCATTTAATAAAAAGAAAAAACATAAGGTCCTATGTAATTTGAATCGGGAGAGTATCTCGGAATTTCGGAACACAAAGAGCACGTCGTCAGGGCGGCCCTATTTCGCGCCACATCTGTTTGTTTCGTGATCAGAAAATTTAGCATGTAAAATCAAGGGAGACGAAAGAATAAATAGTCGACACGGTGTTTAAGATAAGCCAATTTGCAAACAACGCAGTATTTACATTAGAAGGAGATAGGATATCATATGAAAATCTGTTTGAAGATCTTAAAGAGTTTTCAGGTGCTTTTTTAGGACTAAAACTAAATAATGAAAAAAAAAAAGAGAATGAACTGTAAATGTACGGCTGCGAACTGAAGAACTCAAAATGTATCTGCCCGAAAGAAACATAAAATGGAACTCAACGAGACATGAGATATCAAGTACGGTCGGAGTCGCTTAAACGAATCAATGAGGACTTCCAAATTGCTTCATTATATCTGGCTTTCGTTACAACCGACGCACCGGTTATAACGAATTTCTATATGGTTGCTTCGTTATATCCGGCGTGAAATGTTTCTCGATCCCTCTTTCTCTCTGTCTTTCTGTCTCTCTGCAAGCCCCCTCCCCCCACACACACACACACACAGACACACACACACACACACACACACACACACACACACACACACACACACACACACACACACACACACACACACACACAGGTGCTCGAAAATCATGGGAGTATGTTGAACAATATGTCAGTATCATAACAATGGTGGTATCTTTACGAACACGGCATTTTACGCCACAATTTTTAGCAGTCAGGATATACCGAAGAAGGATTCCTTTTTCAGCAGCACCTCCCGAGTCAGTGTTGGCCTGTCGCTCGCTCCTCCAGAACGCACGAAGAAGATTGTCCAGTCTTGCTGTGCTCTCATCATAAGACACGCCAGGATTTCAAAGCGAATGTTTTGGGGCAGAGTGGGTTTTGCTGTGATGCACGTGGATCACAATCTTGATGGTACGTACCCTCGCAATCTGTCCTACGCATATCCACGTTTTTCCTCTCTGCCTCACACACTTCCGCTCTGAAAGGTTTGTTCGTCTTGATGATCGCCATGAAGGACTGTCGCTGCTAGTGCGTCTGCGTTACAAGTTGTTGTGCCAGTGTGCTCACTGCTACATACGTCATAAGGCAAACACGTCTGATGGGGTGGCAGAATGGTTTCCATGTGAAAATGTGTCCGCACAAACAGCGTCATCGTTGCTGGCGTTGCTGATAGTGTAAACCAAAGTGGGCGGGATGGGAAAACCTAAACCAGAAGGAGACGATGTACGTGAAGGCTCACGTGCCTTTTTGTGCTTTTCCAGTCGGTGTGTTTCTGCTCTTCGTTTGTCTGGCTTCCACTGAGGCAGGCATTTCCCACGATACACAGTGCAGTGCTCATGAACCGGAGTGTCAGGTAGTCGTCGTCAGTCTGAGAACGATGACCGTTCGATTGCCCCGGCCTTCACTTGTGGAAGAGAAGAGCGGCATTGCATGAAGTGCTGCATTTAACACCAGTTCTAAGGCAGACGGGAGTCCCTTCACAAGGCATGTTGATAGAAATCTTTTTTTTTTTTTTAGAAAATACTGCACTTGTTTCTGTATTAGTATGAGAAG
This sequence comes from Conus betulinus, assembly GCA_016801955.1. Classification (NCBI taxonomy): domain Eukaryota; kingdom Metazoa; phylum Mollusca; class Gastropoda; order Neogastropoda; family Conidae; genus Conus; species Conus betulinus. Next base: position 115,538 of record JADBJO010000426.1, on the reverse strand, counting down.
GTTGTTTTTTTGTCCTGCCCTCCTTCTCCTTAATAGTGAGGAATAAAAATGTTCTACAATCAATGGCTGACACAGAAAAACAAGACGCCCTATCTCTGTAAACAATGCCAATAGAGTTATCGCATTAACTGTAGAAGCACTACTTCGAATTACTAGAAGCATTATCTGAAAACCACCTATCATCAGATTGAACAATCAACATAAATATGTGGTTACGAGACATAGTAGATCTAACTAACAAATGAATTAGTCGGCCAGACGACCAAAAAAATAGACAACGTCACACTATGTCTAATACATCATCGGCAAGACAGCCCGGAATGCCCTCAAAACTCCCACCCAACACACCAGACCATTCCAGAACTTGACCAGATCACTCTAGTGTGTCCAATGAGAGCCCGAAACACACCAGACTCTCCGCCAAGGATGTTACCGTCAGTGGTAAGTTTGCAGCTCCATCATGATCGACGCTCACTCACAGCCTGGTGGGTGGTCATGGTGAGGTTCCACTCTCCGCCTGTATCAGTCCCATTTTCGT
>JADBJO010000426.1:100000-110000 GCA_016801955.1 Conus betulinus | reverse complement strand
CGTGAAAAGCCTTCATCAACAGAGCATTCAGACCTCTGCACCAGCCGCAGACTGGGAAACTCACAGAGGATATCTGAAAAACTCAAATGATCAGAAACACACCAGAGGTGAATGGCCTCTGCTGCTCCTCGCACAAGAAAGTATGGTGCCTTGGTGAAGCTGTGTAAATCGTGCTTGTAGAATGCTTCAAAACATCGAATAGTTGTCTTGAAAGAAAAAAAAAAGACTAACAAGACAAGCTCCTAGGGCTCAAAGACAAGTCGGGAAACCAGGGCAATATCCAACATATCCAAATATCCAAACGACTATCATATCATAACAGGCGGATATCTCTCATAGTGATCAGGTCGATCGCTCTACTGTCTTCTGTGACACAGAAACATAGAAGACATTTCTTAGCAGTGAAACTGAAAACACTGACGACGCTGAAGAACATGAACACTGGAGTATCAGTGGGCACAAAGTCATGACATGAACGCCACCACTGACGGTGGCATGAAACATGACACTCATGGTAGCGGTGACACTGGAACTGAGACAGCAGGCGATGTTAGAAAGGCTGATATGACGATGGAAACTCATTCTACAGTAGGTGGAGACCACTCGGAATACGGATGACACTGTAACAGAATTGAACATATAGAGGGATGATGTTGACGACAACGACAAGGCAGATGATAGTGACAGCAAAATGACGAACGAACAGGACAGGGGACAGGAGAGAGGGGAACAGGAAAGGGGATCCCTCACATCAAACCTACTCTTCAGGCATCAGTTAGCACTGAAACCCGAAATGCAACTAGTTCATACAACGACAGCTAGGTCAGCAACAAAATAAAGCTCAGCGCAGCTTTGTGGATTCCTCTACTAAAAACGGAGTAAATACAGCAGGTTAAAGGGTCCCCTAGCCAGACTGAAAGATCATGCAGAAATCCTAAAGCTTATCCCTTTGATATCATGGCTAGAGGTAACGGTGCTTTAGACACAAACACATAGGGACATCGGCCGGACCACTGAAACCATTGTACAGAAACAAATCCGCCTTCAATCGCCGAGAGCTTCCTTGGAAAATATTGAAACTGGCATTCCAGTTAAATGTCTGAATTACGATTAAAATGGACTTCTGGAAAAGTTTGAAAATGAAGACTGCATTAAATTGTTATACTTTGTTTTCGATTTCTTACGTTTTAATGACACTTTTGCTGAATGTCATCTTTATTTGATGATTTCATTGCGTTCACATCTAAAACAAAAAAGAAGTAGCTCATCAAGGAAGATATTCTTGCGGCGTTATTGTTATGGTGAAAAAAAGAGTTATTTAAAAATTTTATAGAGCTTAACCGGTTGGACAATAAATTATTGTGTGTTGTCAAGATTCATCAGGATCATGTTCCTTTTTTCTTTTATTTTTTTTTTTCTTCCTCCTCCTCCTCCTCTCCTCCTCCTCCTCCTCCTCTTCTTCTTCTTCTTTCTTCTTCTTCTCCTTCTCTTCTTCTTCTTCTTCTTCTTCCTTCTTCTTCTTCTTCTTTCTTCTTTCTTCTTCTTCTTCTTCTTCTTCTTCTTTCTTCTTCTTCTTTTCTTCTTCTTCTTCTTTCTTCTCTTCTTCTTCCTTTCTTCTTCTTCTTTTTTTCTTCTTCTTCTTCTTCTGCTTCTTCTCTTCTTCTTCTTCTCTTCTTCTTATATCTTTTTCACGGACAGAGACATAATTTTTCTCTTACATACCTCCATGTCATTCTGCATTCTTCTGGAATACCCTTTCAGATGGTAATGGCACTGACTTACACGATCAATGTTTAACACATTTCTATGAAACATGTGGTGACTTGAGCTTTCAGTTAAATATGGGTCTGAAACAAGAACAGGATCTAAGTACTACTGCTGTCATAGTGACGATAGGGGATTCTGAAGTTACAACAGAATGTCAAGCAGACATACAAACATACAACATACAAACACTCTACCATTTACAAGGTATTTGCTTGGCATGCTTTCGTTCAGAAATGCTTAAGTAAGACAGGCAGAATACTGCATGCTGCTTTTGTAGTAGATTATAGAGAGGATTTTGACTTTTGCCGACATGAAATCCGTTTTACAATGCATTAAACGTCAAGGTCAGGGTACTTTTAGCTGCTTTTAAAGCAACAAACGTGCTTCTTTACATAATTTACCTAGAAACTAATTTTAAAGTCATAACGTAACGTTGACAAATAAAGTTGTTCAGAAACATTTATCAACGGAAGGAAGATACTAATTTAAGGTCACAACCTTAATCTGATGAGTAACGCTATCAAGAAAAAGAAATTTGTCATTAATGTACGCATATAATTATGTCAATCTTGTAAATTTACTGTGCGTTATTTATTTTCTATTTTATCTTAGATATGGTCCAAGGCCATGTAAATCAAATGTTCTGAGAGCTCTCTCTCTCTCTCTCTCTCTCTCTCTCTCTCTCTCTCTCTCACACACACACACACACACACACACACACACACGCACACACACACACACGCACATGCACACACGCGCACTTACGCACGCACGCACGCACACACACACACGCGCACACATGCACACACACACACACACACACACACACACACACACACACACACACACACACACACACACACACACACACAAACACACACACACACGCACGCACGCACGCACGCACACACACACACACACACACACACACACACACACACACACACACACACACACACATTCTAGTAGGAGGAGGTGGAGAAGGAGGAGGAGGGGGAGAGAGAAGGAGGAGTGGTTGGAGAGGAGGAGGAGGAGGAAAAACGAACGAAAGAAAGGAAGAAAGAAAGAAAGAAAGAAAGAAGAAAAAAGAAAGAAAGAAGAGAAGAAGAGGAGGAGGAGGAGGAGGAGGAGGAGGAGGAGGAGGAGAAGAAGAAGAAGAAGAAGAAGAAGAAGAAGAAGAAGAAGAAGAAGAAGAAGAAGAAACAACAAACTTAACACACTTTCAAAATTACAAACTTCCAGCAGTGAGCGCCTCGGAAAAAAAAAAAAAGAAAAGAAAAAAGAAAAGAAAAAGCAAATCTCAGAAAACGTACATGTTGTTAATGTAGAAATCGTCAGAGGTACGTAAGATGTCTTTATATGCACGGAGACCGATCCAGTAGGACACCGAGTCGGATATGTGTCCTTGGGAGTTTAGAATGGACAGGACACTGTCCCATTGCAAAGTGGATTTGAAACTGGCACCCAGCGCCCCTCTTGCACGCACTTCTTCTCAGAATGCTCATAGGTGTTTAACGTCTGCAGCATGAAGTAACAGCTGCCCCCTTCTGTGACCTGGAACAACCAAGAGACAACTGCTGTTTTTAAAATGAGACAACTGCTGTTTTTGAACGAATTCAGGTTTCCTTGTGTCCTTCTTCTTCCCATCTGCGTAACTTGTCAGAAGGCAGGGCCATGTGCACAGAGTAACAACGTTGTTTTCAAGGTGTTATTGCATGACATGTCAGATGGGCAAGGCAATGCATACAGAGTAACAACGTTGTTTTCAAGGTGTTATTGCATGACTTGCATGACTTGTCAGAAGGCAAGGCAATGCATACAGAGTAACAACTTTGTTTTTCAAGGTGTTATTGCCTAACATGACAGAAGGCAAGGCAATGCATACAGAGTAACAACGTTGTTTTCAAGGTGTTATTGCCTAACATGACAGAAGGGAAAGCAAAGTGTAGAGTAACAGCGTCGCTGTCAAGGTGTTACTGCCTAACATGTTACAGGCAAGGCCAATGTACACGGACTGGGAGCAGAGTAACACTGTTGTTATCAGGTGTTACTCTGTAACATGGCAGGAGGTGGGGCAATGTATACCACGTTGTTTTCGAGGTGTTAACCGCACAACATAATGGAAGCCAGTACAATGTACGCAGAATAACAACGATGTTTTCAAGATGCTGCTTCTGAGCATGTGTCAAGGCATCTTGCCAGTGACCATCACAATCGTCATTGGAAGTGAAGGGGTTCATACTGTTTCCACATTAGGGGCAGACACTGTGTGGAAGAAACCACCCACACGGAACAAGTCGAACAAGTCCAAGAAAACACTCGGAAGTTTTTGCACTAGACCAAAACATCATAATACAAATTACCAGATTTCTACTTCGTGACAGATTTCTGATCTAACGACCAGCCTTTCGTAATTTATTATGGACAGCCATACATCTGTACACACTGGATAAGGAAAAACTAAACTTTTTCAAACCTTCCTTTGAGGTCTTGGCGTAGGCGTGTGTATATGTATGTGTGCGTACGTGTGTGTGTGTGTGTGTGTGTGTGTGTGTGTGTGTGTGTGTGTGTGTGTGTGTGTGTGTGTGTGTGTGTGTGTGTGTGTGTGTGTGTGTGTGTGTGTGTGTGTGTGTGTGTGTGTGTGTGTGGTGTGCATGTGTGTGTGTGTGTGTGTGTGTGTGTGTGAGTGTGTGTGTGTGTGTGTGTGTGTGTGTGTGTGTGTGTGTGTGTGTGCGCGTACGTGCGTGCGTGCGTGTGTACGTGATGTGTGTGTGTGTGTGTGTGGTGTGTGTGTGTGTGTGTGTGTGTGTGTGTGTGTGTGTGTGTGTGTGTGTGTGTGCGCGCGCGCGCATTTGTATGCTAAGCGCCATCCCTCGCAGAGAATAGCACAACCCTATTAAGACTAGTGGATATCAGTCAATAAATCGACCGTTCAGCCGACCAAGGAGCACAGAGCATGACACTTCTCATGTTCAATCTTCAGTCACACCATACCGTCAAGAACTACATGGCATTAAATTAACACTTGTAAAAAGCGAACTGGTTTAATACGTAGCCAACGACTCTATAAATGATGTCATCGAATCGCCTACGGATGAACGCTTCACCCCAAAAGGAATGTTAACAGATTAATCCATCTGACCCGACCAGGTAGACATGTTTTATCTGTCAGACGATCCGCAAGAAAGCCTCTCCAGTTATCGGCCAGACCGTGACCAATATAAAACGCAACTGAATATTGAAAGAAAATATACAGTGGTCTGAAAGGACAGTCGTTCGATTAGTTCATTCTTGTATTTGAACCGTCTGAAGTTCAACAGCCTAATGACGCTTGGAACCATCAGGAATCCACTTTGGGAACGACACTATGGATTACAAATCGAACCCACTGTCTGTCCGCCATCTCAGCTTCATTGAGCTGAAAAAAAGCGATTTATTCACTGCCAGACGGACTGCAGCTTCTCTCTCTCTCTCTCTCTCTCTCTCTCTCTCTCTCTCTCACATACACACACACACTCGCGCGTACGCACGCACACACACACACACACACACACACTCACGCATACTCACTAACTCACGCACACACACACACACACACACACACACACACACACACACACACACACACACACATACACACACACACACACACTAACCTCACGCACACACTCACTAACTCACACACAGACACACACACACACACACACACACACAGACACACACACACACACACACACACACACACACACACACACACACACACACACACATACACACACACACACACACTAACTCACGCACACACTCACTAACTCACACACACCACACACACACACAGACACACAGACACACACAGACAGACACACACACACACACACACACACACACACACACACACACACACACACACACACACACACACCAACAGCACACTAACACAGACTCGCCTGCCCCAGTCCACAGTAGTCGGAGTAGTAGGAACAGCGCCGCTCCTCTTCCCAGTCCAGGCACTGAGCCCTCAGGTCACAGGGGAAGTGCAGGTGAAGTTCAGGCCACACGGACCGCGAGCAGTTCCACTGGTCACCCACCTGGACAGGCTTGCTCCGGTGAAAGGAGAAGGACATGTTCAAGTCATTCATTCTGGCACTGCTGCAGTCGTGCCAGAACAACACTGACAAGGCAACGCCTTTTCTCCCGGTCATGGCTTGCCGCGGTGTCGGAAGGAAATTGCTTAAAGAATATGTCTGGAAAGATATGGCGACCAAAGATTATGCGTCCGTAGCGGAGCTTTTGACCACACTGGCCACGGAAAACCACCAACATCCCCCTCTTATATGACTCCTTAGGTTTATTGTTGTCTAAAAACACACGAAATGGCCGGATGGTGGTAGATAGTCTTGCAATCAGAGAAATATTGAGAGTAGGGGTAGAAATATCTTGGCGTCCTTATGTAACCTGAAAGAGAGAGAGAGAGAGAGAGAGAGAGAGAGAGAGAGAGAGAGAGAGAGAGAGAGGTGGACAGAGACAGAAACAGAGACAGAAAGACAGAGTCAGAGACAGAGACAGACCTCGAATCAGAACTCGAAAAAAAAACAAAAAAAAACAAAAAACAAAAAAACAACAACATTTATTGGATCAAGGATTTACTTCCCGTTACGTTTTCGTGGTTGGGAGGTAGTGGGTTCGATTCCCAATCAGAGCCAATTATGTTTGTTGGGTCGTTCGGTCCATGACTGGTTCCTACCGAGAGATGAGTCTGCTGCGGGCTCAGCTAACTGGGAAGACTGGGCCACACAGTGGACTTTCATCAACTTCACCGACGCATCCCTGACACTGTCGCTTATATTTCCTGACCAGCCCAGCAGGCGTCTGTCTCTCTCGGGCCTGCTTGATACCTGGATGTATTATGAAAGTAAGCGTAGAGAACAAGCCTGTCACACAGTCTCAGCCCAGTAAGGAACACCGTGGCATTGTCTTCGTCGTTCTCATCCTCTTCCCGATCAACATGACTCAAACTATCAAAATTAGTCGTCTGTCAAGCCCTGCTCTTCCAGAGAGAGAGGCTCTGATGTCCCGTCCACGTTGATGCTCTTGTGGGTGGAGGGCATCGCTATAGGCAAGTTTCACTGGACGTACGCGGTGGTGCCTTCTTCAGTGGAACTCTCCTTTACGTTGGCTCCGTGACTAAGCAGTTACTGTCGTCAAAGTGGACTGAGTAGGTGGGTGTCCGGCGTACACAGGATCGGAACAGGCACCACTGAACACCACTGAGGTACTCGGCAGCAGCGCAGCGTCTCCTCCGGTGGGTTGTCTTATACTGGCCTGACGTGCACTCCCCCCCCCCCCCCCCCCCCCCCCCTGTGGAATAATACTGGTGTCGGAGCTGCAATGGAACGAGTCGTGATGTGACTGTGGATGGGCCGCCGACATGAGCGGCTTGTGGGCAACACGTCTGAGAGGCGGATAAGATTACACACACACACACACACACACACACACACACACACACACACACACACACACACACACACACACACACACACACACACACACCACACACACACACACACACACACACACACACACACACACACACACACACACACAACACAATAACACACACAAAAACACACGAAAATAAACAGCCCTCCCCCCCCCCACACCAAAAAAAAAAAAAAAAAAAAAAAAAATTGCAAAAATGACAGACTCTCAGACTAGAAGCTCTGCGTTGTTAAGGTTGGGAAGAACAAGAATTCTCAAAGTTGAAATTGAACTCGGAGCGCAATATAAGCTATACACTTCTTGTTGCTCTGTCGATGATGTAATCCTACGCTATTCTTTTGAATAAGGTTCTGTTTATACTGCTTGTCCTCGAGTTTTTTCTTTGGTGGAATCTGGATGTAAAATACAGTTGTATGCAGGGTCCTAGAGTTCAAAGAGGAAGTCCAACAGTATTTCATACAAAGCATTGGTCAAAGATTGGAGAAAGATGGTTTCCCTGTCTCTCCATACAGACTATACACAGGAGGTCTGCAGAACGCTACCAGACGGAGTTGAATCCCTTGATAGTGTATGGAATATAGAGCTCTGACGTAGGTAGGTCTCGCAGAAAACATTGACGGCTAAGCCCTAGTCTAATTTGACGCTAGTCAGAGCTCTTTATAGATAGAGAGAGGGTTTCTCTTATCGGCTGCCCGAATCATGTGCACCACGACTAGTACAATGTTTATTGCTTCTAACTAAAAAAAAAAAAGCAATTTCCTAATGTTACAGGAGTGTGAGTTTTTGGTCGAGAATAACACTCCAGAATTTGGGTTTCTTTACAGCGGGAATGGTGATTTTTATCTACACGAATTACAGGGTCACCGAAACGTAAAGATTAGTTGTGAAAGTGAATGTTTTAAGATTCGGTTACTGAAAAAGAAAAACAAAAACAAAATCATTCTTCGGGCTACCGTCAGATCAACCCAGGCAGAGTTGGGGTCGACAATGTACGCCAGAACAGGTATTTCCAACTGCGTAGAGTGCTAAGCCGTCAACAGAAAAAAGAAGAGTGTTAACCTTGCTTTATAGAGTTCACTATATCATCCATTTTAATGCTGAACAGACCAGGACAAAGCATGTCCCCTTGCGCCCCCACCCCCACCCCTCCCTCCTCCTCCTCCTACGCCGGCACGTCCAAGTCCTCTTCGTGAATGTTGGACATATGGATTTGAGAGTGCCCAGCAGAGCAGCTTTATTTAATAGGAAAATGGTCTAAAACGAACACAAGCAACGAAGGCTAGTGACAACAATGAATAAAGACAAGCCTTTGTTTGTTAATTAAAGCAGTGTGAATGGTGGCTTAAGAAATGGATTGAACGGCCAGCTGCAAGAGTTGTTCTTACAGGAGCCTCAGTTACTTTGGTAAACAGGTCATCTCTTTCCCTGCCAAAGTTCTTAGCATTTTGAGACGACAGGATGAGCAGACTGGTGGGCGAAAAAGGTGCCAGTGCTGTAATTTTGGATTCCATCTGCATCTGCTCTGGAAACTGCAATTAAAACACAGCTTTTTTCTACATGCAGACACGATCTGACCACGAACACAAATTTTCTTGCCAAAATCAAACACTTTTAACACGATTTTTCCCCCTTAAATACTTCCGAAGTTAGGAGTATAATGAGGATGGATAATCAGAGCAAGGGGCTGGGAATCCTCCTTTTTCAGTTTTATACTGGTGGCCTCTGGAACGGAGCTGGCTGGTTCTGTTTTGTTGTGGTGCTGGTTGCTGATGGGGACAGTCGGTTGGGCAGTCCTGGACCTGCGCTTTGCCTGAATGGCACTGGGTCTGATCCGTGTCTGGAAGTCTTCGCCATAGTAACAGACATGGTCTATTTCAGATGAGGGAGTGATGGAAAGACTGAGTCTAGAACTGTTTTTGATGTTTTTGATGTTAGTGACTGGGAGTCTATTGGTGTTGACATTTGAAATGAGTGACTAGGTGTCTATTTGTGTATGTTTTTGTAAATGTTAGTGACTGGGGAGTCTATCTGTGTTGACATTTTTCATGTAAATGTTAGTGACTGGGACTGGGTGTCTATCTGTGTTGACATTTTTCATGTAAATGTTAGTGACTGGGTGTCTATTTTTCAATGTAAACATTTTTTAATGTAAAATATTAGTGACTGGGCGTCTATTTGTGTAGACATTTTTTTGTAAATGTTAGTGACTGGGCGTCTATTTGTGTTGACATTTTTTCAAAAACAAATGATAGATTACAAAGGAAATGGGGCTAGTCAGGTAGAGGAGTGTGTGTTTTTTGTTGTTGTCTGTTTGAAAATGAAGATATAGCTGCTGCTCCTGTACGAAGAACTTGCGTGCAAAACATTGTCCTCAATTGGAGAGGGATGGTTATGAGGACCCTTTTATCGTACACCTATTTGACTGTTCTGTTCTATACAAATATGGATGTCCCCCCCGCGTTTGCACGTACGTACACGCTCACATTAAACGAGGGAGACAACAAATGTCGGACCCATTGTTTCCAGAGAAGAGGACGGGACGTTTGTCAGTGCGGTGCAATGAGCACCACTGAGGCCGATTTCAGGGGGAAATCCTCCGAGCAGTGCTTCCGAAAGATTCTCTTGGTGAGGTTCAAATATCGGAGCTTTTTACAGAGAAGAGGACGGGACGTTTGTCAGTACCGTGCAATGAGCACCACTGAGGCCGATTTCAGGGGAATCCTCCGAGCAG
>JADBJO010000426.1:82500-87500 GCA_016801955.1 Conus betulinus | reverse complement strand
AACGGATAACAAAGCCATTACACGAAGTTGCGTGGTACTTTGTTTACTATCAAATATATTTTTGAACACTTGAATAAACTCAAAGAACCTACCAGTATAAAGAAAGTAAAAACATTCACAGGGGAAGTGCAGTAGTACAAACTCCCACTCCCACTCCTCCGTAAATGGCCCTGAATCACTCGCACCATCATGTATTAAAAAGAAAAGAAAAGAAAGAAAGAAAACAAAGTTATGTACACAGTGTGTGTCAAATTCTAACGTCAATATAACACGTGCAACCACAGTTTGGAACTCCGTTTGTACAAACTGTAAGCAAGAAAAAATATCCCATGCGTTCAGATAACCCCATACCCTGTTTTCTGACTGACCCCCCCCCCCCCCCCCCCCCCCCCCCCCCCCATAAACCCACTCAGAATGAGAAGAACGGTAACCAATTTCAGCAACACTTTCAAATTCTCTCCCTTTGCTTTGGTATAAATCGTCTAATGGTGCCGTCCTTCCAGATAATTATGGCAAACCCGCCGGCCACATTGTAAACAGAAAAACTCGTTTCAGAATAAGTTATGAACATGAGCGTAACCTGGGGATTGGGTGCGTGCCTGGATCTGTGATTCACATATTTGAAATGAAATGCGCATCAAATTAGCCATGAAACCTACAAACTACGATTACAGCCACAAGAAAGTAATTATATCAAAATGGAGAGCATTTTACGACAATGTTTTGCTCGCCATGAATGAAAAGGGTCATGTTTGAACACGATGCAGACCGACGAATCTGAGTCCTGGAAATCTGCGATTTGATATCGTATATCCTGTAACAGTAGATTTGATAAGATCCTTAATGAGCAAATGCTGCACACCGATTAATAGGCTGACAACTTCACCTTGAGATTATCGGCAAATAGTCAGTGCTGACTTAGACACGGTAGGTATATCTGTGAAGAGGATAACTTTTCATGGAATTGTACCAAGACTGCTAATTCGGTGATTGATACATGCAAGTGCAAGAAAAAGCAGTAATGATAAAGCGCCTCGTACCAAGACTGCTAATTCGGCGATTGATACATGCAAGAGCAAGAAAAAGCAGTAATGATAAAGCGCCTCGTACCAAGACTGCTAATTCGGTGATTGGTACATGCAAGTGCAAGAAAAAGCAGTAATGATAAAGCGCCTCGTACCAAGACTGCTAATTCGGTGATTGGTACATGTAAGTGCAAGAAAAAACAGTAATGATAAAGCGCCTCTACAATTGTTGTTGGTGTTGGTGTTGTTGTTGTTGTTGTTGTTGTTGTTGTTGTTGTCGATCGTCGTCGTCGTTGTCGTCGTCGTTGTTGTAGCTTTTCTTGTTACCATTCTTGTTCTTGTTGTTGCTATTGTTGTTGTTGTTGTTGTGTTATTTAATGGGACTGGCGCCGCTTCAGATTACTTGTAGACTAATCTGTGCACGTGAAAGGAAAAGTAGCAGTGAAAGATAGCGCCACTAGCTTTGTTTTGGTAGTTATTGTGGTTGTTGTGGTTGGTTGTTGTTGCTGGTTGTGTTGTGTCGTGGTGGTTGTCGTTTCCTCCTTTATCTTGTTTTATGACATTGATATTTGATTATCCCCGCCATTGATCTGATCTGTTGTGTGTTTAGACCCCCCCCCCCCCCCCCCCCCCCACACACACATACACTTCTTCCTTTCTGCCATCTGAAGTTTCTTTAGTGAGAAAAACAAAAATTAAGTGTTGCTTGTCTCCACACGAACAGCGCCTAGAAAGAGTGGGAGGAAGAAAAGAAAGAGGATACGAAAGACAAGATGAAAGAAAGGAAAAAGAGGAAGAAAGAAAGAAGGAAACAAGGAGGAAAAAGAAAGACAGACAGAGAGAGAAAGAAAGAAGAAAGGTACAGAAAGGAGAAAGACAGAAAGAAAGGAAGGGAAGAAAGAAAGAAAGAAAGAAAGAAAGAACGAAAGAAGAAGAAAGTAAGTTAAGTAAGTAAGGAAGGAAGGAAGGAAGGAAGGAAGGAAAGAATCTTGGAAGGAAGTAAGGAAGCAAGAACAGAGAGAGAGAGAGAGAGAGAGAGAGAGAGAGAGAGAGAGAGAGAGAGAGAGAGAGAGAGAGAGAGAGAGAGAGAGAGCGCAATGAAGTACACCACAAAGCATGCACACGTGTCAGTGTAGTGTGGACTGCAAGTTGTACAAACAACGGTACCTGTGACTTACCATTCCATCACCAAGACACCGGTGTCAATACTACCGCTATCTGTCTCGAAAAGGGATTATTGTCCCCACCGTCCGCTGCTTAGTGATTCTAATTCAACTTATTTTGCACTACTAGCTGTAAGCACTGCACATCTCTTCGTTCGTGTTAATTGCTACAGGGAACACAACATGGTCTTCATTTTTTTTTTTTAACCTCTTGACTCTTTTCTGTTAGTATATTCAACAGCTGCTGGCTGCTTCGTTCACAGTCTCATTCAAAGAGACGTTTCGGGTAACTGAGTGAGAAGCGGTATCAACTCTGAGGTGTTTCCAGAAGTCATCTCGTGTCCTCTCGTGTTTTCCTAGAGTCATCGGGTCTTTCCTAGAGTCATCTGATGTTTCCTAGAGTCATCTGGTATTTCATAGAGTCATCTGGTGTTTCTTAAAGCCATCTGGTGTTTCTTAAAGTCATCTGGTGTTTCTTAGAGTCATCTGGTCTTTCTTTTTTCTGCATCATCTGGTCTTTCTTATAGTCATCATGGTCTTTCTTAAAGTCATCTGGTGTTTCTTAAAGTCATCTGGTGCTTCTTAGAGTCATCTGGTCTTTCTTAGCATCATCTGGTCTTTCTTATAGTCATCTGGTCTTTCCTAAGTCATCTGGTCTTGCTTAAAGTCATCTGGTGTTTCTTAGAGTCATCTGGTCTTTCGTAAAGTTTCTGGTTAGTCATTGGTTTTCCTAGAGTCATGTGGTCTTTCTTAGAATCACTCGGTCTTTCTTAGAGTCATCCGTTCTTTCTTAGAGTCATGTGGTGTTTCCTACAGTCATCTGGTGTTTCCTACAGTCATCTGGTGTTTCCTACAGTCATCTGGTGTTTCCTACAGTCATCTGGTGTTTCCTACAGTCATTTGGTCTGTCCTGAACGTCCTTGGAACCTGTTCATTACAGTCTCTGGTACAGCCACGTGCTTGTAAGAAGAAACTCTTGGGAGGACTTGATTTCTATAATGTACTGACTTTATACCATTTTGATGTCAGATATATTTTGCCGCTAGCGTGGTTCGAATCTGCCCTTTGTAGATGGCTAAGCGCCCACAGATTAAATCGCCTTGTAAAGATGCTTTATGCACACACAGCTACATGACACCTCATGTTGTTTTGGAAATTTAAGCCTTATACAGATCACTTTCGTTCAACCTAGACCAGATCCAGCTGCAATTCTTTCTAGCCGCCTCTATACCATTGACATCATGATCCCGATTCTCTTCTGCCAGAAAACTGAGAGAGGCGTCAGGAAACCATAAGCTTGCATGCCCACAGCCTTCTTCACAATTCCCTCTATGGAAAGAACTTTGGCTTGGAACTCTTACTCTGTAAACTCGCTGGCCAGTGTCCTGGCACAGTTTTGAGTTCCTGGCAAGTCGTGTAGTTGTGGGTTCCTGGCACAGTTTTAAGTCGTGTAGTTGTGGGTTCCTGGCACAGTTTTGGGTTCCTAAGTCTTGTAGTTGTGGGTTCCTGGCACAGTATTAAGTCTTGTAGTTGTGGGTTCCTGGCACAGTTTTAAGTCTATAGTTGTGAGTTCCTGGGTTCCTGGCATTGATTTTAAGTTTTGTTGGTATCGTTTCCTGGTATCGTTTTTTTTTTTTTAAGTCTTGTAGTTGTGGTGGGTTCCTGGCATGGTTTTTAAGTCTTGTAATTATAGGTTCCTGGCATATATTTTTTTAAGTCTTGTACTTGCAAGTTCCTGGAATAGTCTTTAAGTCTTGCAACTGTGGGTTCATGACGTAGTTTCTAAAGCCCTATGAATATGAGTTCCTGGTATCGTTTTTAATCTTGTAGTTGTGGGTTCCTGAAATATTTTTTGTGTCTTGTAGTTGTGGGTTCCAGGCATGGTTTTTTTAAAGTCTTGTAATTATAGGTTCCTGACATCGTTTTTAATTATTGTAATTATGGGTTCCTGGCATAGTTTTTTTAGTCTTGCAGTAGTGGGTCTCTTCCAGTCTGTTGTGCTGTATACTGCAGACTGGAAGAAGTGTGTGCGTCTCATATGGCACCGGAACCTGTCATACATATGCTGATCCATCAGATGCCATCCTGGGACCTCCCAGTCAAAGAGCCTACTTTTCTTTCCATGCGTTCACTGTCTGCCGTACAGTGCCCAGCTCCAACAGCATTGGAAAAAAGAGAAAGCGTGACAGGCACAGGAGTCTTGGCTCTCTCTCTCTCTCTCTCTCTCTCTCTCTCTCTCTCACACACACACACACACACACACACACACACACACACACACACACACACGCACGCACGCACGCACACACACACACACACACACACACACACACACACACACACACACACACACACACACACACACACACACACACACACACACACACACCCTATCCACTCCCCTCCACCTCGCCGCCAAGAACAGGAAAGTCATGCTTCCTGTATCATTCGGTTGCATCTTGACGTATCGCTGACTTTATCATGCAGGTATGTTGCACGGATATTTGACTGCACGAGCGAAGAACATAGTAACGTCAACAGTGAGCTTTTTTCGTTTTTTTTTTTTTTGTCTAAGACAGACAATGCCACTTACAAAAGCATTCCTTAAGATGACGCCAAAGGAACCTCTACCAGGCAGGACATATTTGGCAACGAGCTTTCCTACCTGCAAGCAACGGAATTCTTGTGAGTGAGATCGGAACTCTATGACAGACATTCGCTATCAGTCTAGTATAGTCTCCTGGACGCTAATTACATTGTATTTACTTCAGCTGTTTTCAGACGTAAAGAACTTTGATTGATGATAATTGTG
>JADBJO010000426.1:50000-75000 GCA_016801955.1 Conus betulinus | reverse complement strand
CGTGACACTTCCTTCTTTCTTAGTCAGAAACTTTCACAATTTGATCAGGCTTCGCTGGATCAGACGTCAGATTTCCAAATGCCCGTTGAAAAACAACCAACCAACCAACGGAGTTCCGGTGCAAGCTGGTAATCTTTCCAGATGTAAATCTCATTGGTCCACAGCGCTAAACACCGATGCTGCTATAGGGAAATAACTACAACATTTTACACATCCGTTTATCTTCAACATTTTTATGTATTAAAAGACAATTAAAAAAAAAAACTTTTCGTCTGGAGAAGTTTTTATGTTTATTGGTTTTCAACATGTACTCCACAATTTTACTTCACGGGCCAGTCCAGAAACGTTTATCGTTTCAGCCATTATCTTGGTCTTTCGTTCCATATATGTCTGCTGTTCAGCGCCAATGCAACCAACTCGGCTGGAGTAAAAGTTATCGCACCAGATGTACGCCCCCTCCCTTTGGGATTTGGATGGAACTTCCTGACGATCTCAGATACACCACTTGGTGTGATTTCACGTGGTAATTTTCACACGAGAAATGCTCTTCAAGCGTACATTATTAAACCTATGCATACAGAGACTCCACCTTCCACTTCCAGGCAGCTTCTGCAAGAAGAGCAAGAAGTTACAAGTTCTTCCTTGTGCCGGCATAGCAAGGGTGAACTATGTGCACATTTCCTCAGCTATCATTAGCCTGCCGCTCATGCAACACGACACACAAAAACAACGCAGACTCTGGAAGACAGAGTCAGCTGACAGGAAGTACATTTCAGGAAAAAGAAAAGTTCCAAACATCATCGACTACTTCTCAGTTCTCAAGTAGATTCAACGACAGGCCAGACCTACAGGAGATAGCAAACGAACAACCAGCAGTGACAGCAAACGGTCAAGATGCACTGTGGTCTGAAGTCTGATGGTGAGGTGTTGCTCTATGTAGTTATGATAATGCTTGTCATGACTTATTTTTTAACCCAGAACACCCACTCACTACTGCTAAAGGGATGGGCCTACACAAACCTATATAAAAAAAAAACCCCAACAATTCCACGATGCAGGTCACACCGGATGTAAGCTAGGCAAAACGCAGGCGCTTGATTCTGAGGTGTTTGAACTCCCCCCCCCCCCCCCCCCCCCCTCCCCTTCCTCTCTCTCTTCACACCAGTGCATGTTCAATGCAAGGCAAGGCTTTGTACAATGTAAAATGAAGATGGCTGACAAACACAAAAGACAAGCAATTTCGCTGAAACGAAAAATCCAAATTTTTGATGCTGTGGAGAGAAACCCGAAAAAAAAAAAAGACGTTGATTGCTGAAGAATTTCAGATTCCTCTTGCTACTCTGTGCAACATTGTAAAACAAAGGGACAAAATACAAAAATCAGTTCTTGGGCAGTACAACTGACCCGCAGCTACAGCAAAAGAATAGGAAGGCGAAACATGAGTACATTGACAATCAACTTCTGCAATGGTTTGTCCAAGCGAGGTATGTTATGTTACTATCTCCACCACCACGCCCCCCTACCATCTCTCTCTCTCTCTCTCTCTCTCTCTCTCTCTCTCTCCTCTCACTCTCACACACACACACACACACACACACACACACACACACTCTCCCCCTCTCCTCAATCACTCCCTCCCTCCCTCCCCCCCCTCTCTCTCTCTCTCTCTCACACACATCTTTCTCCCCCCCCCCCCCCCCCCCATCACTCCCTCCCCCCCCCCTCTCTCTCTCTGTCTTTGTTTCTCGTGCATGTGCACGTATGTGAGAAGCTTGATAAATAATCAAGGAATCACGTGCTGTGTTCGTATTCATTCGTTCATTCACATTTGACGAGCATCAATATGTAATAGCCTACAACTTATGAGTACCTGTTAACTCCAATTCAGAATATCGCTGAGCGCGCTGTTAAATACTGCTCGTAAATACTTGTGTGGGTGTGCGTACTCTCTCTCTCTCTCTCTCTCTCTCTCTCTCTCTCTCTCTCTCTCTCTCTCTTCAAAACTTTCATGTTCTGTTCCGACGACAAACAAATTATAAAACAGTTCCTACCTGCATTTCAAGACGATTCTCAACACAAGGCTTGAAATAAATCTTTTGTAATGTGTGTGATATAGTTTTTGTCTTTGATGCAATCCCCCGAAACAACATATGGTAACATATTTGTATGCATTCTTCTTAAAATTAAGAATATATACATGTACTTGCATATTTGTAAGCACACACACACACACACACACACACACACACACACACACACACACACACACACCATCATGGATGTCGTCGCAAAGCGACGATAATGTCAGAGGCGCCTTTGGTGTGTTATGGTTTATGTTTAAAACCTTTTTGGACTGAGGACTCGTCATTTATTTATAGGTGCATTTTGTTAATATTGGGAAATTTCCTTACATTATGTTGACTTTATTAACCGTTGCATTCTAAATCTCTCTCTCTCTCTCTCTCTCTCTCTCTCTCTCTCTCTCTCTCTCTCTCTCTCTCTCTCTCTCTCACACCACATCATACACACACACAAATGTTGATCCCTCTTTCTCTATTTCATGACGGCCAATGGCTCCAAGAATAAATCTATACTCTCCTTTGTCGCATTTTTACTCGTCTATCGTGTTTATGCGTTTGTGTGTGTGTGTGTGTGTGTGTGTGTGTGTGTGTGTGTGTGTGTGTGTGTGTGTTGTGTGTGAGAGAGAGAGAGAGAGAGAGAGAGAGAGAGAGAGAGAGAGAGAGAGAGAGAGAGAGAGAGAGAGGGGGAGGGGGAAAAGAAAGTGATAAGAAAAAGAAAACACACACTAAAAGTCTTATGTCACAGGCCAAAGTTTACTTGCGAAATCAAAGAGCCTTCTCTCTCTCTCGCTGTCTCTCTCTCTCTCTTCTCTGTGTGACTCTTTGTCTCTGTCTCTGTGTATGTGTGTCTCAATCCCTGTCTGTCTGTCTGTCTGTCTGTCTGTCTGTCTGTCTGTCTGTCTGTCTGTCTGTCTGTCTCTCTCTCTCTCTCTCTCTCTCTCTCTCTCTCTCTCTCTCTCATAACACTGACATACACACATACAAGCAATTACAGTGCAGAGAAAAAGAGAACCAAAGCAAAAACAAACAAAAAAACTGGATATGAGAAACATTCTAAAAATTTTTTTTAGAACTCTCGATTATAAGAAGCCTCGGCTGTAAGAAAACTCGGTTATAAGAAACAAAAAAAAAAGTTCCCCTCAACTTTCTTATAACCGGATTCTACTGTATTTCATTAATAAAAAAAAAAAAAAGAAAGCAATATTAGACTTAAAATACAACCGTGTCTGATGCCTACAGGACACTCAAAATAGTTAGTGGTTTCACCTTCAATACGTACACAAGAAACAACAGATTTATACATTGCAGAAACAGCATTGATAATTTTTCCATGTATTCTACTCTGCCTTAAAATACCAAATATACACTGGCATTGAACAGAATCAAAGGCTTTCCGTAGATCAACAAAGCAAGCATACAGTTGACCACCTTTCTTGGACAGACATTTTTCTACAACAGCATTCAATGTAAAAATATTGTCTGCAGTGGAATATCGCGTCTAAAGACAGCTTGCGATTTTGACAGTTTACTGTTTTCTTCAACCCATTTAACAAACCTCTTGTTCAAAACTGACGTATAACATTTGCCAACCAAACTAAGAAGAGATGCACCCTTATAATTATCTGGTAAACTTTTATCGTCTTTCTTTTAAAAACGGGAACTATAATTGCTTAACACATTGCTCCGGATATAAACCTTTGTCAAACTGTATATTAAATAAACGAGTTAAAAGGTTGGCAGCTACGACATCAGCAGACTTTAACATTTCAGCCCAAATATGGTCTGGTCCACAGGGCTTTCTCCCCCCCTTTAATTTTCGGATAGCATCATGTACCTCTTCTTCAGAAATGACCAGATTAAGTTCAGAACAATTTTCTGTATGTCCTTGATCTTTGCTTCCTTCGTTTATATTTCTGGCTTCGATCTCGTTAAAAAATAATCCCTTAAATGTTGAAACCATTGACCTGGTGTTATTTCTTTACTAATCCCTTCTTTCCGTTTCCCTAAATTTGTTTGGCTTGTTTCCAAAACTGTTTACTGTCGTTGCCTATAGAGGCTAACTGCCTTGCTTTTTCATGATTGTAACCCTCTCGTTTATATTTTAACACGCCATTATTTGCTTTCTAGCGACAAGATATGGCACTCAATCTTCAGCTGTTTTAGTTTTACGGTACATCCCTAGTGGTAAAAACCTGTTGTTGTTTTTTTTTTCATGCATTCACTCGCACTCAGCAAAGCATTTGAAAATCTTTCTAGCGCTTGTTCCACATCACAGTGTAAAAGAGACAATGCATCAATACACACATCTGGAATTTCTTTAGAGTAAAGACAGTCATTAAAACTGCTTCTTCCTTAGCATTAGCCTACACAAAAAAATTTTTCACACTTTTTTACAGTGTCCTTTTTTAAAAATCACTAATTAGTTTATGTGTACAATATCACTAATTAGTTTATGTGTACAAAGTGTCATTGACACAGGGAAATGAGGCGAATCAATAAAAGCCAAAACTTTCATTTAACAAACACAGTGATTGACACACAGATCTTTAGACATGACAACATAGCCAATGTACTACCACCTGTAGTACATGCAAAAGTCAGAGACTGGTCGAATTGACACCGACACATGCCGTTTATGGTAACACAATCAATTAACGAACATAAATCAAGCAGATTTTTACCAAAAAAGATTAATCTCCCCATCGTCCCGACTTTCTTTCAAACAAAATATCATCATCATCCTCTCTTTCAGCCCCCAAATCTTTCACCCCCATGCTTAAAAGAAACAGCATTTTTACTACCCGTCCATGCATTCATGTCCCCCATAATAATCAGTGAGAAATCTAGGAAAAGTTCGTGCAAATCGACAACACACTGTTTTAAGATCTCTTAGCCATACCCACGTTCTACCACATTCCAGTATCTACTGTCATATGGGTGGATGTACACACATATTAGAAAAACAGTTTTATGTACATTAAACAATGACCGATCTAATTCCAAAATCACCATATTTTCGTATTTCATATTTATTCTTTTCACTAAGTTTGACAAAGCCTTCCACACAAACACAGGTACTCCGCCTGATTTTCTAGAACTTGATGATAATTCAACTGCTTCAGACACATATACATCAAAGTCACTAAAAGCACTAGTATCTGTATTTTTCCGAATCAGTAAATGTTTCGTTCAATGAAAAAATTTTCAAAAGTTAACAACGTTTGAATCACATCTTTAATTCTAAGGTTTTGTAGCCACCCATTGCAATGCCAGGTGCAAATTCTTATTTCTTTTGGACTTTGCCCCCCCCCCCCCCCCCCCCCCTATTTCTATGTACTTGTTGTTCCTCCCTCTCCCCACTCTTTAAGGGCCATCCCCTCTCCCCCCCCCCCCCCCCCCCCCCCCCCCCCCCTCTGCCCCTGCCCCGCCCCCAGGTTGTTTCCCGTTTTAACCCACTGCTGTAGTGTGTGTGACTGTGTGTGTTGTGTTCTGTACGCCCAAGCGACGAAGTGAAGCGCGTGTTGTGTCGTTTGGTGACAGGGCTTTTTGCCTCAGAAACACGTTCACTGCTCTGTGCCGCATCTGGGCAGGTTGGAATACTACACACACTCTTCGTCACGCTCGTGTTCTTTTGATTTGGACGCTTGCAAAGTTGGGTACTCCGACAGCGACAGCAAGCTGAGATGTGAAGGAGAGTCGACACCCGAGATTTGTCCATCCAGACCACGGGAACTCAGATATAGAGAGAGAAGAAGAAAAAAAATATAATGATGATGATGAAGAAGAGGAAAAAGTAGAAGAAAATGATGATGATGATGGTATGATGATGATGATGATGATGATGATGATGATGGTGATGATGTTGAGAGAGAGAGAGAGAGAGAGAGAGAGAGAGAGAGAGAGAGAATGATGATTATATTTTCCTTTTCGTTTTTAAAAAAGATCACAAGCTGAATATCACTATGGATTTTGAATAAACAGCAACAATACACCAATAAAAAAAAATGCAGTAACCGGGCACACACTTCTCACCGTGTTGTCACAGTGCTTCAGGAAATCAACAGCATTAGGACATTAATCAACTAGTGACAATGCACCCTTAAAATCAGTGTTCACAACACTCATTCATCATGATATAAATACAATCATACATAAATCCTAGAGTAAACATATCTCATTTATCATCTTGCAGTTAAAAAATCAGTAGATAGGGAGCGCTGTAACAGTTTATAAATGTAACAACACTGAAGATGTGCCCTGGTACATGTGTTTTGTCTCTAATACCAACGGTACATGTGTTTTATCTCTAATACCAACTGTACATGTGTTTTGTCTCTAACACCAACGGTACAAGTTTTTTGTCTCTAACACCCAACGGTACATGTGTTTGTGTCTCTAATACCAACGGTACATGTGTTTTGTCTCTAATACCAACGGTACATGTGTTTTGTCTCTAATACCAACGGTACATGTGTTTTGTCTCTCTAATACCAAATATCTGCCGTGAAATGTGGGATTTGGTTTTTTTTTCCCTGAAGGATTCTGCATTTCAAGTGCATCGGAAATGTAGTGGTAGTGAATTCCAAACCACACTCCCAGGGTAGGAAAAGCTTGATATAAACAGGTCTGTTCTAGGTGCGGGAATCTGGAATTTGGTTGAATCCCTAGGGCTTATGTTAGATTTTAACTGAAGAGTTTGTGGGGCTAAATCCGATGTAATTTCTTTTCTTTTCTTTTCTTATTTTTCCATTTTTTTTTTTACATCAGTAAACATTTGTTGACAGAAAACATTTCTTTTAAGGGAAGAGCCCCTGCTTTAGTATAATCCCCTTCACTAAGACTTGACGATTTAAAAGAAAACAAACTTGCCTTAAGTGCTCTGTTTGTAGGCACTGGCAAGAGGTTTTATGGCATTAGTTCTAGCAGAGTCAAATAGTGTTGCACAATACTTGATTGAAAAGAGAGTATGTGTGTGAGTAAGAATAATTTTCTGGCATGAAGGTTTAAAAAATGCTTTATCCTGCACAGGTGATACATTTGCTTAATATTGATTTACATCCACTTTGAAGGTGAGAAGACCAAAGAAAGATCATCAGTATGTACACCTGAGAGAGAGAGAGAGAGAGAGAGAGAGAGAGAGAGAGAGAGAGAGAGAGAGAGAGAGAGAGAGACGTGTGAGAATACAAGCATAACGACATGATGACAAAAGGGCAGGAGGCAATGGAAACACTCTCTCTCTCTCTCTCTCTCTCACACACACACACACACACACACACACACACACACACACACACACACACACACACACACACACAGAGACACACACTTACTGAACAGGATAACATGTGCATTTCAAGAACAAAACACTTTTTTTTTAATAGACGGTTTCATACATTAGGATAGGAGGGTGGTGAGTTTACTGCGGTGTATAGACACACTGGCACATAAGATAACTGAAATAGTGGTGTTTTGAAGGTTGATATGCACTGGTGTTGGTTTCATTGACTCAGGGAATGAGTTCCATTGGCAGGAGCCTGAATTTGTTAAACTGACTTTGAACAAGTCAATCCTTGGAACAGGGGATATGGATGTGGGAAGGGTCCTTGAGGAACTAACTGAGAATCTGAAAATGAATGTTGAAGGGCGCCTTCCCAGACGCAGTCCTGTGCATTATGGGCCCTTTTGTTGTATTCTAATCCAGTGGGAAACTTGACTTACAGTCTGTGTCCAGGAGACCACTGCTTTTTAAGAGGACTAATTTGAGTGCTCGTTTGTGTAGGCTCAGCAGTGGCTTGAGGGTGTTAGCGCTAGCCGAGTCCCATTGAGTAGACCCATAGTCAGTGTATGACTGAATGTGAAACTGGAAAAGGAGGGCACGTGAATAAAGGTCGAGGAAGCCTTTGGTGTTGGGGGCCGGAATAGCTCAGTTGGTAGAGCGCCGGACTCGTGATCCTGAGGTTACGGGTTCGAATTTCGGTACAGGGGGATTTTTCCCTCGGAGTTATCATTGGTTCTGACTCCATTCCCCATACAGTCCTTCGAATGAGACTATAAACCGAGGTTCCGTGTGTGAACGCACGCATAACATCTTGCACACACGTAAAATCCCATCACCAACTTTCTGAAGAGGCCAGTTTGGCCGTTGGTATGGATGACACGTTACACATAGCATGCACCCTGCGTAAGAGATTGAAAGAATGGAGGAAGTAAGGAAACTGAGTGAACGATATTGAACGATATTGACTGGATGACATGGGAAACGACTGAATGAAGCGCCAGCTGGCAGCTCTTCAGTCGTCGGCACTACCCAGGTAGGCAGCCCGTTGTGTAAACGAGTGTGGATTGTAAAGCGCTTAGAGCTTGGTCTCTAGCCGAGAATAGGCGCTATATATAGTATTCATTATTATTATTATGTTTGAGTTGATGGACTTTCTGTGAAAGTCTGTTGCACAGAAAAGTGGTAAGAGGATACCAACTAATATTGTTATATACAGTGAATGGAGAGAGAGAGAGAGAGAGAGAGAGAGAGAGAGAGAGAGAGAGAGAGAGAGAGAGAGAGAGAGAGAGAGGTGCGTATGTGTGCGTGCATGTGTGTGTGTACTCTCTCTCTCTCTCTTTCTCTCTTACACACACACACACGCTCACACACACACACACACACACACACACACACACCCTCCGTCATTAGATCTGCTCTGTCCTCCAGGCGCTTGGGAAGCAAAAGAGGCTGAGTCTTGATACGTCAGACTTTTAAGACACGCAATACCTAAAGTTTTGACGTCATCAGGAAAAAAAAAAAAAAATAAACAAAAAAGACAACTGCTGCCAGCAGGATGAGACATTTTGTTTGGAATCTTCCCTTCCCTTCACGACCATGATCATATGTTCTTCAGCGTGCATGCAGGTCACGGTGTTTGTACTGCTGTACTGGGAGCCGCATGGGCATGGTAAGAAAGAAGGCAAAAGCATAGTTGAGCCATTTTTCTGTCTTAATAGCTCCAGCTTGGGTGTATGTTCTCTGTCTTCAAAACGATAATCGGGACATGGAAACCTCGTGTTGATACGATACGATTTGTCGTGGACTTCTGTACATGGCACCAGAATTTCGATTGTTCGCCACGAGCAGGGCTTGAACGTAAGGCATCCCATATGAATCATATATATCATACGAAGGAAGAGAAACAGAAGGCAGTGTAATGTAGTGGAAAGAGGTTTCTGCAAGTTGCTTTGCTCGGGCGAAGTTTGCGCGTAGAAGAAGAAGGTTGGTTCCAAAGTGCGCATTTCGGCAGTGCGAAATTAAAAAAAAAAAAGGACACTGATTTAGATCTAATTAATGTAATTTTTTCTAGATTTTTTTTTCACTTTCACGGGTGTCTGCTCAGTTTCATGTTGTAGCATTATCGTTGTTATAAAGTCTCATGTTTCGTTTGTGTATACAGTTACATCTTTGTTAGATTTTGGGGGTATTTAGTTGAACCATGCTCTTATTGTTTTTCAATGGACGTAGTTGAAAAAGTGCAGCTGGAATAGCTATGAAAAAGAACATGGAAGAAACGGTTCTTTTCTGGCAAATGTTTTGATTACAAACAACAATGAATCTCAAATCAAACATTCTGTGTGTTGCTTCAATGTAATTTTCCATGCTCATTCGTATCTAAATGCCACCTGGAAAGTTTGAAGCCCTGAGATTATGAGTCAGGGATATGGATAGCCATGGTTGCCACAGTCGATCGTTTCTTAACTTTTGTCTGTAGACTTAACTTCTCTCAACCTTAGATTTTTTTTTTTTTTTTTTGGGGGGGGGGGGGGGGGGGGGGGGGGGGGGGGGGGGGGGGGGGGGGGGGGGGGGGGGGGGGTCTCGTGACCCCGTATGGACTCAGAGACATCGTTCAGCTCTCGCACATTTTTCTAGTGCATTTCAACTGGTTGGAAAAAAAAAGAAAAGAAAAGAGGAGGTGGGGATGGGGGTGGAGGCAAAATTGGATCACCTACACCACAAAAAAAAAAAAAAAAAAAAAAAGGATCACCTAAGAAATCATAACATTCTTTTCAGATTTCCGCTCGAGATATACTTTTTGCACCCTACAATTGCACTTTTTGTTCCTTACATTTTGCACCGTACAATTGCACTTTTTGTTCCTTCTGATGATAGCGTTCATTTCTAGATCTAGTGACGATTATTCATTCACGTCCTTAATGATATTGGTGGCACACACATATATGCTTGCGCGCGCGCGCGCGCGCGCACACACACACACACACACACACACACACACACGCGCGCGCGCGCGCGCGCGCGTGCGCGCGCACAACGAGCGTGCGTGCGCAAAAAAACACACACATGCACTTACAGTAGTCACATACACACACACACACACACACACACACACACACACACACACACACACACACACACAGTCAGTCACTCTCTGTCTCTCTGTCTCTCTTCTCTCTCTCTGTATGTTGAAAAACAGTACATAGACAGTGACATTCATAGAGATCTTAGAAAAAAAAATCTGGATTTGTTAACTACAAACGAAGCATCCACAAGGCCTGAATACACATGACTGATCATACTGGTGTATTACAGCTGCTGCTTCTTCAGCAGAAACCTGTGAACCAAACGTTCTCAGATCACCAAACACTCAGATGACTATGTCATGCGACAACGAGATGGCTGGCAACGAGATGGCAACGAGATGGCTGGCAGAAAGCTACGATGAAGTGTTATGCTGATCGCAGCCTATGTGAGACCTTCAGACAACAAAGTCGGTGATACTGTTCTCCTAACAGACTATCACACTCCGAAATCCAACATTCTATTCCAGGCTATTCCTCTGGTGGTGACCAACAAGAAAGGTTCCATGATCACCGCTTAACGAGGTCCTCAGCGCGTCACCAGGAACAGTAGCTTTTTCAAAAAAAAAAAAAAAAAAAAAAAAAAAATCTTCCGGCATCCATAGGCTGCAGAGACTGAACCTGATCCACCAGAGTGTGAACAAGCTGAACCAAACAGACTTACTCATTCCAACTCGCCACATGCACATGCTGCCAAGCAATCATTTTTTTTTTGTACCGATCGATGAGAATGAGGATGATGAAGATGATTCGTTTGGATTTGTGTGTATTCACGCGAACAGACAGACAGAAATTTATTGTTGGAAGCCCCACAGTTTTTAAACATAACTGTTTGCCATTTATAAATAGCGCCATGATGGTCGTTGACAGGAGGTAAACTCGTTCTGGAACGAAGACAGCCATCTTTGTTCTAAAAAGGAGCTACACTTTGTGCCCGTTTTCTCCTCTGGAGATGCTTGATAAGAAGAAGAAACGGCGGGATGGGAGGTCGGGTAGGGAGGATTCTTTCAATACAAATTATTAATATCTGTCCGCTTTCTTTGAAATAGAAAAAAAGAGTGTGTTTGTTGTTAGCTAGCTATCCCCTACCAAACACACTTGTTGACTCAGCACTATCCCCCTAATTGTTACTGTTATTCACTGTCGTTTGTGTTTTCCTGTCTTCGTTGTCGCTTCGTCTGTCGGCCTGTCCTCTTTCTACAACAACTTTGCCCCCCGCCCTATCTTCTCTCTCTCTCTCTCTCTCTCTCTCTCGCTCTCTCTCTCTCTCTCTTTCCTCTTACAGTTCATAAGACGCTAGATCTTGGAATGTAATGTAGAAACAAGCTCGTGAGCATGCAGTCAGTGCGATGAGATAGACTCATATTTCCATGTCTGCAATGCCTTAGTGATTTTTTTTTTTGTCTTAACATTTTACGAATTTTGACGAATTGAAATGGGGGGGGGGGGGGGGGGGGGGGTGGGGAGGAGGAGGATGTGGTGGGACAGGTACGCTTGGTGATCAGATTAGCAGCATGACTGGCATATTAAGCACGGCTTAGTTTCATCTACCAAAAGGTTGCCTTTATATACTTTATATATTTTATATACTGTGCACAGTACATCTGTTTATTTGGTTGTTTTTTTTTTTTTTCTAATGACAGGAAGCTTATGTACTGTGCACAGTGCCTCTGTCTGTTTGTTTTTTCTTTCAAATGACAGGAGTGATTTTTACTTTCATTACCTGTTTAGAACCATGACGGGATCTTGTGTAGGTTGGCTAGCCTGTGATGGTATGAAGACCGACGACCGGGCAGAATACATGTTGAAAGACCCGTGAGGAAGGGGGGAGGGGGCTGGGATGTGCCACTCTGTACAAAACACGTCTTATACACTGTTGGAACTGTACATGATGTCAGACATACACCCTTCACTGCAGACTCCATGAGAACCACGTTCAGAGACGTCTCACCTGCTGAGTGATTTTTGAGTTCCCGAAAAAAGCAATTTTTGCGTCTTTTAGATGTGTTTCTTTCTTTCTTTCTTTCCTTTTCTTTTCCTTTCTTTCTTTCTGTCTTTTTTTTTTTCTTCGTTCTTTCTTTCTTTCTTTCTTTCTTTTTTCTTCTTTTTTTCAGGGGGAGGGTTGGGGGGGGGGGGGGGGTAGGAGATTCAAGTATTGCAAAGAAATTAGTTACATTTTGTTTTTGTTTTTGTTTTGTATTAGTGACAAATAAATCTGAACGTCGCGTCAGTTTCTGTTTTATGTATGTAAATATCATTGACAGTGTTTGTGTGTCATATGCACTTCATTTGTGGGCTGCGACTTACATGTGAATTATTCACCTCTCTCTCTCTCTCTCTCTCTCTCTCTCTCTCTCTCTCTCTCTCTCTCTCTCTCTCAGTCTCACGATCAAGTTTAGACTGGGAATTTCAGACATTGAACAACACCTGTAACGTTACAGTAGATATACTGGAATGGATTTTACTTTTCCACTATGCAATAATGGTAAAGAAGACGAACTGCATTTTGTTTTCTGCTCCTGTAAATTATCTAGTCTAAGAGCGCAATGTATACCAGTTACGTTTTCTACATTCTAGGGATCCCTGTCAGTTTCGGTTAAGTTTGCTTATGGCATCTCAGAATGAAAGTATAGTAAGAAATGTATCAATTTACTTGTTCAAGGCATTTCAGTTTCGATCAGCTATGACTTTGTGAGAGAGGTGTCCATTCAGTCTTTCTAGTGTTCTGTAAAATGCATATATTGTTGATACGTTCTCCATACCCCCCCTTCATAAGGGGCAGTGGCCTTTTTTTGATAAACCGTCTGAGTCTGTCTGGGTTCTCTCTCTCTCTCTCTCTCTCTCTCTCTCTCTCTCTCTCTCTCTCTCTTGCTCTCTTGTATTTTCAGTGGCTGATTGTAGCGAGAACCAGCAGACCTCAGCTGTTGGACAATCCGGTGTAAACACCAGAGAACCAGAGAACGTCAGAAATGACTCTTCAGCACGTGCATCTCCCCACAGCAACGCATCTCAGACCCGCAGACCCTATGGCGTGGGCTCTGACACACAACAGACACAGGTGAACAATGCAGCACCTTCACAAATCCAAGGCGAACATCGACAATGGAACGGGCATGAAAGTATGCGTCCGTTCTTAGCCACCGTGAGAGACAACGAAAGGGGAGAGAGTCATGATGTGGGTGGGCCATCAATGATAAAATCTCCCCAACAGGACAAAGGAAAGAGCCAGCCAAGGCAAAACGACAAGTGAGTCGCACCGGTTTGAGCAAACACTAAGCAGTGGGGTTGACAGTACGTTCATACCGATTGGCAATCTGCACTCAGGTCACATGTATGATAACGAATCAGTTTACAACCAAGAACTTGAAGACAACGACAACGCTCAAGGGACAGCATCTACGTTGAAGACTGCGCAGCGACGCCTGTCGCATGGGAACAGCTGGGTGACAGGAACGGTGATGAGCAAGGCGGATCGCTGGGCGAACAACTTAAAGATGATGAAGGTGGAGGACGTGGCAGGCTGGGCGGCGAACGGAACGAAGAAACGTCGCCAGAAACGGATACGGAGAGAGAGTGAGTACAGCGAATCTTGTAGATGTATGAGTACAGAGAGAGAGAGAGAGAGAGAGAGAGAGAGAGAGAGAGAGAGAGAGAGACAGACAGACAGACAGACAGACAGACAGAGAGAGAGACAGACTGGCATGTATTAATTGACACTGGCTAATAGCCTTTATGTCAAGGGGGTACAATGTCTCATTTATGCATAGAAAAAAAAATAGAAGCAAAAGTGCAAATTACATGGCTCCACAGCTAAATACAAGTTAAGAAGTTATTTCCATTTCCATCATTCATTTGGGTTTCTTGTCTTGGTACTAGCACATAATTATTCTCACGCATCAGCCATTCCCTGTGCACTCTGATCCATCCTATCTCCTGTCAACATGCAAGCAAGCTTTTATACCATCATCTCTCTTCTCCCCCACGCACTCTTTGTCTATATAAATTATTCATCTCCTCTTCTTATATAAATTATTCTCCCCTTCTTTACTCTTTGTCTATATAAATTATTCATTCATCTCTCTTCTCCCCACGCACTCTTTGTCTATACAAATTATTCATCTCCTCTTCTCCCCACGCACTCTTTGTCTATACGAATTATTCATCTCCTCTTCTCCCCACGCACTCTTTGTCTATACGAATTATTCATCTCCTCTTCTCCCACGCACGTCTATACGAATTATTCATCACTCTTTGTCTATACGAATTATTCATCTCCTCTTCTCCCCACGCACTCTTTGTCTATACAAATTATTCATCTCCTCTTCTCCCCACGCACTCTTTGTCTATACGAATTATTCATCTCCTCTTCTCCCCACGCACTCTTTGTCTATACGAATTATTCATCTCCTCTTCTCCCCACTTACTCTTTGTCTATACGAATTATTCATCTCCTCTTCTCCCCACGCACTCTTTGTCTATACGAATTATTCATCTCCTCTTTGTCTCTCCTCCCCTTACACTCTTTGTCTATACGAATTATTCATCTCTTCCTCTTATTCATCTCTCTTCCCCCCACGCACTCTTTGTCTATACGAATTATTCATCTCTCTTCCCCACTCTCTTTGTCTATACGACTTACTCTTTGTCTCCCCACGACGAATTATTCATCTCCTCTTCTCCCCACGCACTCTTTGTCTATACGAATTATTCATCTCCTCTCTCCCCACGCACTCTTTGTCTATACAAATTGTTCATCTCCTCTTCTCCCCATGCACTCTTTGTCTATACAAATTATTCGTTTGGCTTGATATTATCAGAGAGAGAGAGAGAGAGAGAGAGACGAGGGAGGGAGGGGGGGAGTGGGTGGTGTGGGTGGGGGGCAGACAAAGAGCAGGGCAGAGCTTCAAGAAGAACTGGAGTGTAAAAATTGTTCTAGTATATATACACTCGAATTCTGTTTACAAGTTGCCACAGTGTTTCATGAGTGCATATGTGCGAGTGATTATACGAACGTGCTTATTGGTCCTATGGAACGTGCTTATTGGTCCTATGGGTGTGACTCAGACCTGTCTAGGATTTTAAGTCTTTCACTGTGACTGTAGCCAGAATTCTCATGACTTTTTTTTTTAACACAAGATGGTGACATATATAACGGACATAGTTTATGCTTGAACTGTTAATTTTTCAGAGTCCCATTCCCGACACCTTTATTGTCCTCGCTTGCAATGTATGGTTTTGTAGGTCATCATTGCACTGTATTTCACTCCAACATATTTTCTTTTAATTCCATTTGGATCGTGTGTGTGTGTGTGTGTGTGTGTGTGTGTGTGTGTGTGTGTGTGTGTGTGTGTGTACGACACATGCTGGTGCGTACATGCGTGTTCGTTGAGTGAGAATGTGTTTGTCCCCTTCATGTTGTGTTGGCATACAGTCTTGTGCTAGAGTGTAAAGACCTCAGAATTTACTATTCTATGATTAACTCGACTGTTGTTTGAAGCATGCAGAGCTCAAAGGTTCTCCTGTGAACTCTCTCTCTCTCTCTCTCTCTCTCTCTCTCTCTCTCTCTCTCTCTATATCTCTATATATATATATATTCGAATTCCATATAGCATCATATATAGCATGATTAACAATTCGAATTCCAAAAGCAGTAGTAGAGAGCACCAAAAGTACCGCTGCTAGTAGTAGTAATAGTAGTAGTAGTAGTAGTAGTAGTAGTAGTAGAAGTAGCAGCAGCAGTAGCAGTAGTATGAATTATTCTAGAATCACCACTTCCTCTAATCATTATCAGTTTATCATCATCATGATGATTATTATCATTACTGTTATTTTATCATTATTTTTATCATTATCATTACTATTATCATTATTATTGATTTATTATATCAATATTATTATTATTATTATCGTCGTCGTTGTCGTCGTCATCACCCACCACCACCATGATCATCATCATCATCATCATCATCATCATCATCATCATCATCATCTATTCATTCATTCATGCATTTATTTATCAGTGCAAACCCGTTGTTATTTCTGTTTAGTTGCCGATGGAGACAAGCTCGTTGTACGGGAACCAGGTCGGTAACATTGAATATTTCTGCATTATAACGATCAAAACATAAAAAAAAACAACAGATGATTGAAAATTTTCTCTCTCTCTCTCTCTCTCTCTCTCTCTCTCTCTCTCTCTCTCTCTCTCTCTTCTTCTTCTCTCTTCTCTCACACACACACACACACACACACACACACACACACACACACACACACACACACACACACACACACACAAATATAGCACTTACACTCAACTGCACACAAGCATCCTAAGCATTCAGTGCGGAAACAGAAGTTGCTGGTTGGTACAACTAAACTTCCTCAACAGGGCTGATTATGAATGATGAGAGTCTAAATACAAACATGATGCTTCGGAACTTGTCAGCTAGAGTGACCAAAACAGCGTTGGAATCGATGTATCAACAACTGCAGAACTGATTCTCGATTTGAGAGAGACCACGACAAACAAAAAGAGATCAGAAGTGACTTCAAATTTCTAGGACTGGTTATTTCTGGCAATCTGGAATGATAAAAAAACAAACAAACAACAACACCCCACCCCCCCCCCACAAAACTTGTCAAGGAAGCTCATTTACCCTTTATTGTCGTTGTTGTTTTTGTTGTTGTTCTTGTTATTCTTCTTGTTGTTTTGTCTTCAGCACTTGAAGAAATTCAGTGTCAACAAGAAAATTCTGGTCCGGTTCTAGAGGCTGTCAGTGAATATGTGATGACATTTGCTGTCGTCGTTTGCTTTGGCAGTATGTCGAAAGCTCTCATAACTCTCAATGAAATAGTAAAACCAGCCACCAAAAATCACTGCAGTGCGACTTACAGTCTCTGGGTGAAATCTATGGAAAGTGTTCACGCCAAAAGGCAAGGTAATCACTCGGGACACAGCACGCAAGATTTTGGAGTTTTTGAGATGCTTCAATCAGGTCGATGCTGTTGAAGTGTGATTATGAAAAAAACAAAACAAAACAAAAGAAAAAAAAAAAAAAAACAAAAACAAAAAAAAAACGAAACAAAAAACCAACCATTTTGCTAATAGTTTCTTTTCGAAAGCAGCCAGTGTCTTGTCTTTATACGTGTCCCGAATGATTGAATGAAATGCACACCTCTGTCATTTTGTATGACAGGTTCGTCGTCTTCCCTGTATGGCATTTTGCGTGTGGACACACTTAAAGGGCAGTTTTTTTTTGTTTCTAGTTCACAGATCTCTCTGTGTGTGCACGCACGTGCGCGCGCACGCATGTGTGTTTATGTGTGTCTGTGTGTGTGTATGTATGTCTGTATGTGTCTCTGTGTGTGTATGTATGTCTGTATGTGTCTTTGTGTGTTTATGTGTGTGTCTGTGTGTGTTTATGTATGTCTGTATGTGTCTCTGTATGTATGTATGTATGTCTGTCTGTGTCTCTGTGTGGTTACGTATGTCTCTATGTGTCTTTGTGTGTTTGTGTGTGTCTGTGTGTGTATATATGTCTGTATGTGTCTCTGTGTGTGTATGTCTGTCTGTCTGTGTCTCTGTGTGTATGTCTGTCTGTATGTGTCTCTGTGTGTATGTATGTCTATGTGTGTGTGTGTGTGTGTGTGTGTGTGTGTGTGTGTGTGTGTGTGTGTGTATGCGTCTCTGTGTGTGTATGTATGTCTGTGTGTGTGTCTGTGTGTATGTCTGTCTGTATGTGTCTCTCTGTGTGTATGTATGTCTGTATGTGTCTCTGTGTGTGAATGTGCGCATTTTTAAATGGATCGTTACACCGGTACCATTTACAAGGTAGCTTCTAAATTAACTCTTGTTATAAAAAAACCACGCCAGAAGCCAGAATGACCACCCACACACCCCCACCCCCCTCAAAACATTCAGTTTTTATGTTAGTCACGATATGAAAAATAAACATTTAATATACACCCCTCGCCCTCCCTCCCTCCCTCCCCCTCTCTCTGTCTGTCACCTGTCTGTCTGTCTTCCCCCCCCCCCCCTCCCCCACTTTCTTTTTTAGTCTCTCGCTCACTCTCTCGCTCTCCTTGCTTGTCTGTCTGCCTTTTTGCTTGTCTGTTTGTTTGTCTCTCTTAATCTCTCTCCCTCTCTCTTTGCTTATACCTCTGTCTGCCTGCCTGTTTGTTTACCTGTCTCAGTGTCTCTGTCTCTAGTGTCTTAGTGTCTCCCCCCCCCCCCCCCCCACTCCCCCTTTTTCTGTCTGTTTTTCTTTCTTTCTTTTACTCGCTCGCCCCCCCCCCCCCCCTCTCTCTCTTCTCTCTCTCCCACCTCTCTCCTCTCTCTCTCTCTCTCTCTCTCCTTCTCTCTCACCCTCCCCTCCCCCCCTCTCTCTCTCTGTTTCACAGTTTGTTTTTGTTCCCCTCTTGGGCGAGGGCTGGATGTAAAAAAAAGCAGCATAAACTTGCTTATCTATTACCCTCGTTAATAAAGAAGAGAGAGAAGGAGAGAGAGAGAGAGACAGAGAGAGAGAGAGAGAGAGAGAGAGAGAGAGAGAGAGAGAGAGAGAGAAAAAAACAGACGGACAGACAGAGAGAGGGGGAGTGGGGAGAGACACACTAGAGACAGAGACACTGAGATAGATAAACAAATAGACAGGCAGACAGAGAGAGACTAGCAAAGAGAGAGGGAGAGAGATTAAGAGAGACAAACAGACAGACAAGCAAAAAGGCAGACAGACAAACAAGGAGAGTGAGAGAGTGAGCGAGAGACTGAAAGAAAGTTGGGGAGAGAGAGAGACAGACAGACAGACAGGCAGACAGACAGACAGAGGGGGAGAGAGGGAAGGAAGGGGGATGTATATTAAATGTTTATTTCTCATATCATGACAAACACATAAAACTGGATGTTTTGGGGTGGGGGAGTTAATCGAAAACGGAGGGGAGGGGGGGGGGGGGGGGGTCATTCTGGCGTGGTTTGTTTAAACTCCCGGGGAGTTTAAATTAGCACGTGCTAATTCTAACTCCCGGGGAGTTGAAAAGTGGAGGGGAGTTAAAATGGATCGTTACACCGGTACCATGGTACCAACAAGGTAGCTTCTAAATTAACTCAGCATTTTCTTTGCACAAGTGTCGGTAATAGAGGAAGCACGTTCTGCTTTGCAAGAAAACATGCTGATAGTAATGTTCATTAATTCTGTTATCAATTCCCCCGAGTGGATGGTGTTCTAGTTGACAAAGATCATGCTGTTAGTAATGATCTTTATCAGTTCTGTTATCTTCCTTTCCAGCGCGTAAGATTATATTCTACGTTGCAAGAGAACAGATTGATGGTGAGGTTCTTCATCACTTCTGTAATCTTCTTTTTTTTCTGTGCAGCAGGTATTCAGCTTTGTAAGAAACAGACTGATGGTAAAGTTCTTCATTAATTCTGTTATCTTTTTCACATAACGCAGCAGATCTTTGAACAAAGAAAATGCAGTTGCCCTTGCAGGCAGGTTGCATCATTCCCAACATGCCCGACACTGCTGACCACCTGACCCAGACAGTCAGACAGCCATTGATGTCCCTTCAGTGAGGTGATACTTGGGTGTTGTCCAGTTTAGCGCCAATGTCAATCACAGTCTGCTGTGCCTGCTGGGCACATGCGGGCGGCTGGGTACACTGGGTGATGACTGTTGGGAGCTCTGTGGACAGGGGCATTGAACACGACAGTAGATCACCTTTGCTGCTGCCAGAGCTGACGTTGCCATGGATAAGAAGCTTCCTTCTACAGAGGACCCTGGTTAGACTAGGAGAGCAATGTTTTGTTTCGAAATTACGGTGTGTCAGATAGATACGGCTGTTGAGGTAATACAGTGTGATTGATAAAAGACAAGAGAACACAACGAAATGTAAAGAACGAACAAGATGCAAAGCATAAAAACGTACTCCCAGTTTATCTCGAATACGCCTAACATATTCCATAAAGAGAAAAAAAAAAGTTTTGGGCCGTTGTAGCCGTTAGTAACGGCTATTCTGGTAAACATCGGCCATCATCTGTGACCCATAATGAACACACCTACAAATTTTCAGAAAGATCGGCCAAGTACTTTCTGAGATATTCCATAAAGAAGAAACTGTTATAGCCGTTAGTAACGGCCGTTAGTAACGGCTATAACGGTAAAACATTGGGCATGATCCGTGACCCATAATGAACATACTACAAATTTTCAGAAAGATCGGCCAAATACTTTTTGAGATACTTCATAAAGAAGAAAAAACCGTTATGGGCCGTTATAGCGGTTAGTAACGGCTACAACAGTTGAAAAAAAAACACATCGGGCATGATCCGTGACCCATAATGACATGCCTACAAATTTTCAGGAAGATCGGCGATGTACTTTCTGAGATATTCCATGAAGAAGGAAAACCGTTATGGGCCGTTACGGCCGAAAGTAACGGCTATAACATTCAAATAAAACATCGGGCATCATCTGTGACCCATAATGAACATACCTACACATTCAGAAAGATCGGCCATGTACTTTCTGAGATATTCCATAAAGAAGGAAAACCGTTATGGGCCCGTTAGTGGCCGTTGCTAACTGCTAAAAAAAAAACACATATCGGGCATGATTCGTGACCCATAATGAACGTACCTACACATTTTCAGAAAGATCGGCCATGTGCTTTTGAGATATTCCATATATAAAAAATCTAAAACTGTTATGGGCCGTTATAGCCATCAGCAACGGATATAACGGTAAAAAAAAAAAAATCGGGCATCATCCGTGACTCATAATGAACATCCCAACAAAAATTCAGAGAGGTTGGCCAAGTACTTTCTAAGATATTGCATAAAGAGTGAAAAAACTGTTATTGCCGTTAGTAACGGCTGTAACGGTAAATAAACACCTCGGGGATCATCCATGACCCATAATGAACATGCCTACAAATGTTTTAGAGAGATCGGCCGAGTACTTTCTAAGATATTCCATAAAGAGTGAAAACCATTTTTGGCCGTTATGGCCATTAATAACGGCCATAAAGGTAAAATAACACATCGGGCACCATCTGTGACCAATAATGAACTTATCTACAAATTTCCTGAAAGATCGGCCCAGTAGTTTTGTCTGGAGCGAGTGGAACACATTTTGACCACGGATGGACCTACAGACCGACGGACACGCACGCACGCACGCACGCACGCACGCACGCACGCACGCACGCACGCACACACACACACACACACACACACACACACACACACACGCACACACACGCGCGCACACACACACACACACACACACACAGCATTTCTTCATTCCCATTCTAAAGTACTCCCTGGTCACAGATGATGCCCGATGTTTTATTTGAATGTTATAGCCCTTACTTACGGCCATAACGGCCCATAACAGGGAGTACTGGAAGCGATGTTGGATGAAGTACTTCTTAGTGCACCGACATCATCATCCCCAACACAGACAGGGAGCTGGAGGCAGGGTGACACTGACAGTGTCATTGACTTTGCACTCACTGGACCAACATTCACAATAGGTATGAGTGCGGAAAACACTTCTTTTATCATGGAAGTGACCATTTCCCTGTTGTGTTCAGTTTACAGAAACCACCAAAAGTTACGCAGACGAAACAAAAAGACCCTTTTCAACAACAACAACAATGACGGGGATATCATAGGGAACGTTAAGGAGTAGAAGATGCAAAAGAAACAATGCTACAACCAAACAAATCGTCCATCCCCTTTGGTGGAATATACACACAGAAACAGCCTGGAAGAGAAAAGAGAAACGCAAGTCTGTAAGAAGTTGGTAGAGAGAAAGAAGAAAACCTTGCCCTGATCTAGCTATTAAAACAGACATGAATGAATCAGAGAGTTAACAATTAAAAAGAGTAGCTGAAGAAGCAAAAGAAACCAAATGGCAACAAAACTGAAGACAAATTTAGAGAAAGGGTCGGCTCTACTTAAAACGTTTCATAGAACAGAGAGTGATCAAAGAAATCTGGAGGAAAGGAAGACATATTTGACAAAATTAAACCAACACCTAGCTCAGACTGGCATTGATGATGAAATCACAGAATCTGAACTGGATGACACAATAGCTAGATGCACTAAGGATAGTGCTCCAGGACCAGACAAAGTACGGTATGCAGATATCAAACAGCTCTTAGAAGAGGAGAGAGCCAAAACTCTTCAGTCTCTACCAGGAGAGTTTTGATAAAGGCTATGTCCCAGAAGACTGGACACACAGCTACCTGAAAGCTTTACCAAAGCCAAGAAAAGATCATCAATCAGCTAAATGGCTACCGCATACTCACTATGCAAAACATAGCAGGAAAGCTCATGGAACGAATCATAGCAAGAAAACTCGCAAGAGATCTTGAAAGTAGACAAATCCTCCCATCAAATCAAGGAGGCTACAGAACAGGTAAAAGTACATGGGGAAAAAATGCGGCCGCTTTTGCCTATGAAGTGTACGAAGGATTCCAAAGAAAGGAAGAAAACACTAGCTGTTGCAATAGATCTGGATGATGCATACAACAAAGTCTTGTTCTTGCTTCTCATGGAACTACTCCTTGACTATGGAGTCAGTAAGACACTTACACGATGGATAGCAGCGGCACTTCGGGAGCGAAACCGTCATCCTACGATTTGGAGATTGGACTTCTGAACCTCATAAACTTTCTATGGGATTACCTCAAGGTTCTCGTCTTTCCCCTGTTTTGTACAATGTCTACACAGAAGGCTTAGCAGACCTCAACAGAAACGAAATTGCTCGAGTGATGACATTTGCAGATGACGGCCTAATCTACAAAACATCAAAGAATGCTGAAGAAAGAACGAAAAGCACTTCAGCAACAGTTGAACATTGCTCAGTGGGGTCAAGAAATTGGATCGTCAATCAATCCCACAAAAGCCCAGACATTAGTCTGCACTCTCAGCAACAAGGCATCAGAACAAGTACCCTCACCAGTTTCCTTCAACGGAATACCAGTTGAACCAATAAACAACCTACGCTATTTGGGTGTAGCCTTTGACAGAATGCTAACCTTTAGAAAGCATGTTGAGAATATTGTTCTTAAATGCAAAAAAGGCGTATCTGCCATGAAAGCAATGGCAACTAAAGGCATTGAACAGCGCCATCTCTACCGATTGTATCACGCAGTTGTACTCAGTGTGATAGATTATGGATTAGGGCTTACAACACTGTCCAACAGCAACCGTCTCAAATTGAATAGAATTCAAAATGAAGCAATGAGACTGATCCTGGGAACCACAAAGGACACACCAGTTCAACTATGCGATACCTGCTCGACCTTCCTTCAATGCAGACAAGACACAAGCTGGAACAGGTGAAGGCATATTTCAGAGCCCTTGGAATTCCCCCAAACCCACTTAATGCGGCGGTCAAGGAAACAAAAGGCACTCGGCTAGGACGTGGAAAATCATGGATGGGACAGGCAGAAGACAGTATACAGCTTGTGTGCCAGTTAGCAGAAGTCAAAGAAACCAAGGAATGGGGGAAATGTCCAGACCACTTGAAGTACATCTACCAAATTGCCATCGCTCCAGAACTTGGAAGATATTGTCGAGAATGGCCAGAAGGCGAAAAAACCAATGCAGACATTCAGATGCTGGTGGAAGACCTTTGCACAAAAGATGATATTTTAATACACATTGACGCTTCTGTCACCAAAGTAAGTCAGGCTATGGATACACAGTAAAGCAAAATGGCGGAACTATTCAGGAAGACAATGGTGCGCCCAGTTTTTAACAACTTCAAGTCTAACAATGGAGGTAGAAGCAGTGACACAAGCACTCCACTGGCTTACATCCATAAGCCAGTTTCAAACTCAACAAGCCATGATACTGACTGACTCCATGAACCTACTTCAGAAGTGAAAAGTGGAATGAGAAGCCCTGCTAGGAATGAACTAATGAGCAGCCTTCCATTGGAGAGACTCATATGGATGTACTGCCCTGGGACATGCTGGAGTTAAAGGAAAATGAGAGAGCAGACACACTGGCTGGCAAAGCAACATAAAAACTGGATTATTACTGCTCGGCCGATCTGATGTGATAAGAAATCTGAAGAATCACTTAAGCAAACAAGTGCAAAGCCCTATACCATAGATCATCTTTCAGATCCTAACATCAAGAGAGGAAGTGGCCGTGGCCGCACATCTAGACTGAAGGGAGGAGCAAGAAAACATCACCAACAAAACAAACATTGGAAATTTCAAGGCCAACATTGCGAAGACTCCTAGATTGGGACAAACTCATACTGGGCCTTTCCAATAACAGACACAAAAGATGATGAAACACATGTCAACTGAGATGAGACTTTGAATCTATCAGGGTTCCCAGCGTATACTGTAGACGTGTGTGCGCTGGTGTGTGTTCATCAGTGGGGTGATGCCAGCATGTTAATTAGAGTGTCCATGGACATCATGAGTGTGCAAGCGTTGGTGTGTGAGTGTGTGTGTGGGAGAGAGTGAGTGAGTGAGTGTGTGTGTGTGTGTGTGTGTGTGTGTGTGTGTGTGCGCGCGCGCGCGCGCGCGCGCGCGCG
>JADBJO010000426.1:27500-37500 GCA_016801955.1 Conus betulinus | reverse complement strand
ATTCATTCTTTGTGGTAGCAGCTTAGAGGTTTTTACTCAGTCATTTCTTTCCAAGATGTTTTTTTTTTTGTATGCAAAGGTGTTGATATAGTAGTCGGAAAATTGCTGTTTCTCCTCATGGGAAAAAGGAGGAGATCATTTCAGAATCTGTTCTTTATCATCGCCTGTAGCCCACTCAGGGAAATCTTCTCTTTGAAAAGACTGGCTATCCTGTTGTGGTTTGGTAGCCGTGTTAATAATCCATGTAATAATCAATAATTGAATTTATTACATGTGCGGAAACATGCTAGTTCCTCTAGCCATATGGGTTCAAGTATTAAGGCTCGCTTGATATTATTCAGAGTGGATGAGTTAATTCTTAATGTACTAACTGTTTACGGATGAGTTCCCCTTGGTCAAGAGAAATTTGAAGGGAGAGCAGCAGGCAAAGCCGAAATGCATGACCAGGCTGCCTTGCGGCCAGTGTAGACATTGTAGCGGGTGGGTAGTGACACATCTCGGCGCACCCATTCATTACGTTTTCCTTGTCTGGTTTCGTCTTGTTCTGTTTTGTCTGGTCTGTATTTATGGTACTCCTTCATATGTTATTCCGTGCTTTATTTTTCTTTGAATATCAGGAATCCAAGGCGTTATAATAAGGTTTATTTTCTTTTTTTTTTTTTTTTTTTTTTTGACCGTGTGAATTTATGCACTGCCCTATGGCCTGAAGTGACTGCAGAGGCATTTAATGAAAGAAAATACATATCATTTGGAACTTCCGATTTCCCCATACACCCCACATGAATTGACGACGGGCAACGACCCCCCCCCCCCCCCCCCCCCCCCCAGTGTGTTGCCTCCCCATAACTCCCACTGACCATGAACAGACACGTGTGAGCACAGAATTGATCCCCGGAGCAGGGTTGTTGGTTGTCAGGTTGGGTTGTTCAGTTTTCACCCCAAGGTACGTGCACCTAACAGGGTGAAAACAGCAGAGGTGCCTCTGCCCATCACAAGGGACAACCTAAGCTTCGCTACATGCGCTTACGAGGGAGCAATCCACCGATCCACGGAGCGTCGAGCCCAAAGGGGGGATCTCCAAGAGGTGTTGGGGGGGGGGGGGGGGGGTCTTCTTGCATCGGTGTCACGTCAGTGCAGCAAAAGACTTCTTCCTCTCTGGACATCAGTGAAGTGAACACTGGAGTCAGTGTGACTGTGGTGTGAGGCGTTGTAGTGGGGGGGGGGGGGGGGGGGGGGGGGGTCCACACCGTTTCAGAGCACTCTGCAGGCGGCAACAAACTGTCTTTTTTTCTGTTTTCATTTCTTTTCTTTTTTTTTTTTTTTTTTTATTTGTTAGAAAAGCCATTTGTATTTGTTTTCAGGAAATAAGCGCTGTTTGGAGGGGTACTGGCAAGTAGTGCTTCAGGCTTTATTATCTTCTTTCTGGAGGGGACTACTGGCAGGAGTAGGCATTCTGGAGGCATTCTGGACCTTGAGGGTATCCCTGGTGTGCTCTGTGTAGGCATTCTGGACCTTGAGGGTATCCCTGATGTGCTCTGTGTAGGCATTCTGGACCTTGAGGGTATCCCTGGTGTGCTCTGTGTTTACTACCAGTTTTTTTTTTTTTTTTTTTTTTTTTTTTTTTTTTTTTTTTTTTCTCAGTAGGATACTTAGCTCTGTGTGCAAGGGTGCTTTCATCTTCTATGCCCTTTTCTCCATACATTCTGCCTGTTCTCCCTCCTCTCTGGTAGGCGCTGTGTCCCCATAGGAATGTTTATGTGAATGAAAGAATAGAAATGTTGTGTCGTGTACTCTTGGCTCTTGTGCAGAGTGGTGAGTGTGCGACCTGACTCCTGACTCTGTGGTTCCCTTACTTGAAGCCGACACTATGTTATCTTATATTGTATCATATCATATCATATCATATCATATCATATCATATCATATCATATCATATCATATCATATATATCATATCATATCATATTATATTATATTATATTATATCATATTATATTATATTATATCATATCACATTATACTATTGTATGTATATATTACAATTACAATGTATTACAATGTATTATAATAAAGCGTGTCCTATTATGTCATATTACATTGCATTATCGTAGATATATATTGTATAATGATATATTATACTATACAATACGGTATTGCATTGTGTTTTATTGCATAAAATAACATGATATCTTATCATGATACATTATATTGCATTACATGTATCATCACATCATTTTTGTGTTACATCATATTATATGACACTATGCTATGTTATGTTATATTCTGTTATACTATATTGTATCATCATATTATATATTGTACAAAATGAAATATAGTTTGATCTGATGTTACATTATATCATCTTGAATTATACATTTGATATTGTGTTCTATTGTAGTATATCATATTGTTTTTATTATAATGTAATTTGATATCTTATGTTTTAACATATTGTATTAAATTATATTATAATGTGTTGTATCACATCACATTATATCATATCGTATTACATTGCATTATATCTCCTTATATCTTATTGTGTTTTATCATAATTTCTACATTACATTGTTTTGCTATGTTATGTTACATCATGTAATTGTTATGGGCGGGGTAGACGTGTGGATGTTTTAGCTGGTATATTATATCAATATTCTATAAGCATCGCTCGCGCCCCTCGTAACGCTTGCCCTCCACTCACAAACATGTCATGTTTTATAAATAATAATAATAATGAGAACAATTTGTATTGCCCATCCTAACAACGTAGGCTGCAGGACGTTTTACAAGTTTTAACAATTCATCATCTAAAAATATATGCAGGACACACACACACACACACACACACACACACACACACACACACACACACACACACACACACACACACACACACACACACACACACACACACACACACACACACACACACACACACACACACACACACACACACACACACACACACACACACACACACACACAATTCTGCGTTTACGAGCCATAAACATGTGCACACAGACACAATCTCTCTCTCTCTCTCACACACACACACACACACACACACACACACACACACACACACACACACACACACACACACACACACCCACACACACACACAGCACGAGCGCACGCGCACACACGCCCACAAACACATACTGGGACATAATATCACATACATAAACAAACGATATAACACGGTGAACATGTCATTTGTACACGAGCAAAGTGTACAAGTGACATGCACTGGTTTAGTAATTTAGTAATGTTTCAGGTAGTATTCTGTAACTAGCGTTTGAACAGATACGTTTTAAGTGCAAACTTGAAAGTAGTGAAGGAAGGGGCATGAC
Source organism: Conus betulinus (assembly GCA_016801955.1). NCBI lineage: Eukaryota > Metazoa > Mollusca > Gastropoda > Neogastropoda > Conidae > Conus > Conus betulinus. The sequence goes on along the minus strand of JADBJO010000426.1, from coordinate 34,151 downwards.
GTAGATGGAAAGGCAGTGAATTCCAGAGTATTGGCGCATAAAATGAGAATGCTCTAAATCCGTGCTGCTTTCGGTTACATGAGGGAATTCGAAAAATTCGGTCATCAGAGGAAAAACGGAAGGGACATGTGGGAATATATTTCGATGCGATCGGAGAGATAGGTCGGCGGCGCTTCACCTGCAGCAGTACCTTTATCACATAGACTCGCCGACTTATGCTGAATTCTGTGCTCGATGTTCTATCATATTATGTTCCATCATATCATATATAGCATATCATATACACATTATGTTCTATCATATCATATTATGCTACATTACATTACATTACATTACATTACATTATATTATGTCATATTATATAACATGACACTGTATTGTGCTACATATTATATTATGTTATATCATATTGTATTGTGTTGTATTATAGTACATTATTTGACATTATACTATATCACATTACATTTGTTTCATATTATATTTCTTATTTCAGAGAATGTTGCTTTCAACAAACCCGCATCCGTTGCTAGCGTGCGTCCTGACGGTCAAGGACACAGATCTCTTGGCGGTTGTGGGGTTGTCAATGGAAATGTCAGTCCCGAGTGGATTCCCGGTCCAGATCCTGGCGCCAACTGTTGGCTCTCTGAACATTACTTTGGTGCCTGGTTTATGGTGGACTTAATCTATACTTACACTATGGAAACTATCATTTTATACAGGAGAACCGTAGAGAAAAATCGTGAGTCTTTCCGTTTTCTCTGTTCTAGTTTTCTGTGTGCAACCGGAGAAGAAGAATTTACGTATTGATCAGTTCTTCTTCTTCTTTCTAATGTATGTCAAGTTTAAGTTTTGTTGTTTGTGTCTCTGATTTAACTCGCTCTGTGTGTGTGTGTGTGTGTGTGTGTGTGTCTGTGTGTGTGTGTGTGTGTGTGTGTCTGTGTGTGTGTGTGTGTGTGTCTGTGTGTGTGTGTGTGTGTGTGTGTGTGTGCTGCAGTCTTCAAACAAATACAATTCACTCTGGGGATTCAACTTCGTCATGTAGTGAACAGTAACAGAGCAATAATGTGAAAAACAGTACTGTTCCACCCTTCTTCCAGCACACTGTGCAGCCCTGTTCCCATCTTCTTCCTTCACCCATTCTCCACCCTGCCGGAATGATGTTCATCTTTACATTCCCTTCATCTTTATATTCACATCTTTGTTGTAATGAACTCCCATCATAGACTCCTGTCTCTCTCTCTCTCTCTCTCTCTCTCTCTCTCTCTGTCTGTCTGTCTGTCTGTCTGTCTGTCTCTCTCTCTCTCTCTCTCTCTCTCTCCCTCTCGTAGACTTGTATCAGTGTGTGTGTGTGTGTGTGTGTGTGTGTGTGTGCAAGCGCACACATATGCGTATGTGCGTTATGCGTTGAGTGCCAATTAAGTAGATGTATAGTTTGTGTGTCCATCTTCTGTGCGTACGTGTGTATGCATGTAGGTAGGTGCGTGTGTGCGTGCGTATGCATGTGTGTGTGTGTGTGTGTGTGTGTGTGTGACAAAACTTCTAACACTACGTTCCATATATTATGAATATGGAATGCAGAGTTTAATATTTGCTTCTATTTGCTCGGAATGGATGAGTCATATTTGTCGACTAACATGTAGAACAGAAGGTTAGAAAAAAAAAAAAGCAGATGTCACCTGCATTTATAGTCATTTTGCAGGAAAGCAAAAGACGATCCCCACACTTCTTCAAAAATGAAGCGTGCGTGATGAGTACTTAACTGCAGACGATCTCCATCAACCACCCTTTTGTATGAGTTCCACATCCCCACCCCATCCCATCCCCTGAATAATTATTAGGGTCTCTGCCCGCATGTGTTGAAACTGTGACGCGTTCAGCCTCAAGGCACTGGCACACAGTTACCTGGATATTTGCAGCGTCTGGTTCAGTTTCAGTTTCATCAAGGAGGTGCTACTGTGTGCGGGTAAGTCCATAAACGCCACACCGAAACCGACGTTTCGAGACCACAATGCGCACGATTTTACTGGTTACTAACATGTAAAAGAGAACTAAAAAAAAAAAAAAGGCAGTTGTGACCTACATTTGTAATAGATTTGAAGGAAGCAAATGACTACCCCTAGTTTTTTTTTTTTAAAAAAGCACACAAAAAAAACCCAAAAAACATGCATGACGTGTGCTTTACTGCAGGCAATCTCCACCAACCACCCTTTTGTTTGTGTTCCACATCGCCGCCGCATCCCATCAACTGAATAATCATTGGAGTCTCTGCTCGTATTGTGTTGAAACCGTGTGACGTGTTGAAGGCGCAAGCACACACTGCCTGAATATTGGCAGCATCCGTTTCAGTTTCAGTGTCATCAAGGTGATACTAGGTGCGGACTTTATATACGCAACACCACGTCTGCTAAATGTCGAGACCACAATGTGCACCATTCAAAGCTGACGGATAAATGAATTAATGATGAAGATGACATAATCAACAAAAGGGTCTCCGGGCTACGACTTTGCAGTTGTCGGACCTATGTATTAGTCCAGCTCGCTGGTCGAACCTTGGGTGCCTACCTAACATGCGATATATGATTGTTATCATTTATGTTTGTGTGGTGGGTGTACGCGTGTCTATGTATGTTATTTACATCTGTAAGCGTGGGTGTGTGGGGCAGGCCCATGTGTGTGTGCCAGTGTATGCGTTGGGAATGTGCATGTGTGTGCACAATCGCGAGTGTGTGTTTGTGTGTGTGTGTGTGTGTGTGCGTGCGTGCGTGCGTGCGTGCGTGCGTGCGTGTGTGTGTGCATGCGTGCGCACGCCGCATCTGTTCTTGTAATATTATAAAAGATATATAGAAGTGGATTTTACTTGCTCTTGTATTTTCCTCTTTGTTGCCATACATTGAGTCACCTACACCAGAGTTAATATTTTCGATTTTCCTGTATATAGAACTTGACTTTTTTGTATGTTGCCCTGGTCTGCAGCTGTGTCCTATCTTTTTTTTTTCGTCGTCTCTCTGTATGTCTGTCTGTCATCTGTCTGTCTGTCTGTCTGTCTCTGTCTGTCTGTCTCTCTCTTTCTCTCTCTCTCTCTCTCTCTCTCTTTTTTTCTTCCTTAATGTTATTTGCATTGAGGTAAAATCATTATCAACATGGCCTAAAATGTTAACACTAAATTACCTGTCTAAATATTAACAGCATTCGTAATCAGTTACAAACAGCATTCTATAATCCTTCCTGGCTTTAGTATTATTCACAAAGACCCAGCTCATCCCAGATCTACAGAAGATACTAGTTTACATCCATGACATGTTTTAAGGAAGGTGCCACCAACACTCAAGATGCTTGCCGGCACAGGCGACTTTGAAATAGACCCACCACTTCATAACTGAAGGTTGCCCATGAAGTTTTCCGATGTCGCTCCAAACAAACTCCAGACCTTCCTACTCCTATCACCACAAAACAGGGCAGTTCTAATTTACCAGCAAAGATGGACAAATTCTTAAAGGGATGCCATTCCTTCTGTGATTATTGTACCAATGTTGCACACATAAGCTGAGCAATCCCAAACGTCCTCTAGTCATTTTGAACGACCTGACAAATCTGCACTTGTCCTAAGGAGTGCTGTATTCGTGCGACCTTCATGTGTCACCTTGGCTGGCCTTGCCCTTTCTATTGCTCTCTCCGGACATGCGGCACGTGAAATTATCCATCACGTGGGCTAGAATGGTAAGGGAAAGAAGAGAGAGAGAATCCACCTGATCTGCTGTTCTTTTTGTACCCACGTGTGTAACTTGCAGCGTCTTTAAGTCTGAATGACAGGTTTGCTTTCCGTCGTTTACTGCTAATCAACACCCTGTGGTGTCCACGTATTTTTTTTTTCTTTTCGCCAAATGTTGTCATTACTTACCAGGTTTTTTTTGTTTTTTTTTTCAATCAGTCGATCAAAAGATTCAAAGATGTAGACGGGTGAAGGATCGGTAACTCGCCTCACTTTCCCCCTATCTGAGTTCGTCTCATCCCTGTTCACTCTCACAGTTAAATGTCTTCAGCGTTAAATGACCTCTTCAGCGCGAGAGGATCGTTCAACTGGCTGGCCTTACCACTATTACAGTAAGCATGTGTGCCAGCTACTTCTCGTCCGTAGTCCTATGACTTCCGCAACTACTGCTTTCATAAAGGCTTTGCCCATGAGTAATCCTCGTGTTTTGAACTTGACATTTTGGTATCAGCTATGAAGAAGAAAAAGAAACACCCGAGGGTGCTGGGGAGGACCCAGAGAAGCACTGTCTTCTTCACCTGCCTTTAGAGCAGTCCTGTACCACCCTTGGAGGCCTGCGCTGTTTGACGATGGGTACAGGCACGCACAGGACGCTCCATTAAGATATCAAGGGACATAACTGCTCCAGAACAGAGGTAAATCAGACTACAGGATGCAACTCATAACAGCCTTAAAGTAGCGTCCCCATGGGTGTACCCAGCCGTATTTCATGACTGCAGAGCCCACCGGCGAAAAACACCACCCTCCAGCTGCCGAGCACACCCCACAGACCCAACCACCCCTGCCCACGGACAGATGAAGACAGTGCCACTCCACTCCAGACACAGCCAAGCTTTCGCCACACGGTCTTATGTGCCCTCAAGAGAGAATCCAAAGTTGTAGTCTTTCCCACTGTCAACAGGACTTTCCCTATGGTCAGTGGGTCTTCTCCTCACCGTCACTATGAAGTGTAATGAACAGCTAGCTGGCCACTAAACAGGACTCAGACATAAATAGCCAGTCATACCAACAGGAAGAGACCAATGCCTTTAATCAACGCCATGGAACTGCAACTATCGAAAGACAAAGATACTGTCCTGTCCTCTTCACTTCTTTGATCTAATTGTTAACTGGAAGACCTCAAGTCTGTAACAGGCTACTGCGTCCTGCTTGCACTTCACTGAAGAGGGAGATAATGACGTTCTAGGCGCCACAGCATTTTTTTTTTTTTATTATCATGATTTCGGGATGGTCGGGGTGGCACTCTGAAGTCCAATTCTCTAGTAAAGTGCGTTCCAAACCTACAGCCAACAAATCCTGTCCAAATTGAGTTTTGCAAGTTTCCGTCCGTTTGAAACTGACCAATGGTCAATCTACCTTCATTGCAGATCACCAGGAAAAAAAAAAAAAAAACAACATCCGATGCAGACCTCAAAGTGATTAAATAAGGAAAGAAATAGAAGAAAATAAACAAAACAAATAATGGATAAAGTAAATGAACAAATGATAAAAAATGAATAACCAAAGATAAAAAAATAGATTAATTGATTGATTAATCAGTTGATTGATTGATTGATTGATTATTTAATCAAGAGATAAAATGAATATAGAAATGAAAAAAAAAACATTGAAGAAAGGAAAAAGAAATACGCGAAATGAAAACAAGCATTTTCAATGTCTCTTTGGAGGGATTCTGGATGCACACGTAGTTGCTCTCAAACACATTTTTCTCCAAATGTATATAACATTTTCGATCTTGCTTCATGCTGATTAGCGTAAGATGTGAACAGACTTGTTTGAAAACATATCTGCATCATTTACAGGTTTTTGCAAAATTGGCTGTAAAACATGAATGTGAAATTTCTTTGTTGTCGTTGCTGACAAATTTATGATGCGAGATAATGTAATTTGTGTCGTGTCACCTTTGTGCAAGCGTCCAAACTATTTGAAGATACCACAGCATCTGTGTGGCAAGTAAGTGCACTTTCAAACCTGTGTGTGTGTGTGTGCGTGCGTGCGTGCGTGTGTGTGTGTGTGTGTGTGTGTGTGTGTGTGTGTGTGTGTGTGTGTGTGTGTGAATGCGTGCGCAAATGCGTGCGCATGCATGTCTGCGTGTGTGTGTGTGCGTGCGTGCGTGCATGCGTGCGTGCGTGCGCGCGCGCGCACGTGTGTGTGTGTGTGTGTGTGTGTGTGTGTGTGTGTGTGTGCGCGCGCGCGCCATTTTGTGTATGATGTTGGACAGCAATGCTGCTAAAAGTCAACATGGGTGCCATTCAAGTTCGTGTGGCCGGCAACATCTGCTATGAGTTCTCAAGACAGACCGGTTACAACGATCTCGTCAGTGTTTATGGCAATATGGAACGGAGTAAGATTAAAAGAGAACTTTTCAAACAAACAAACAAAAAAAAAGTGAAGACAGAGAGAGAGAGAGAGAGAGGTGTTTTTTTTCATAACGCAGACGATCTGTCAAAGGTCACAGAGAGAGAGAGAGAGAGGAGGGGGGGGGGGGGGGGATGTATTTCTTCCTGCAGGCCATAATGATATGTCGCCTTGTTTCCTTAGGGTCCTCGCTGCATAGACAGCTGAAGTGAAGAAAGGTTGTCCGAGATAGGAGCTTGGTGATGTGGATGCTTTATGTCAGTTTAGTTCCCCAGGGTCCTCGCCATCATGGAAGGACAGAACCACACGATCTCGGTGATGTCGATGGTCTGGTTACTTTCTGTTGCCTAGGTTCCTCCCCAGATGGGGAACATAAGCTGTCCGCAGCAACCCTGCAATGTGCGCGACATTATGTTCTCTGTCTTGTCAGGTCCCTGTTTCTTACGTGTGTCTCTGTGATTCTTCTTCAACTGTTGACTTCCTGCTGACTTTCACCAGTAACCGAATATGAAAGATGCACCTCA
>JADBJO010000426.1:0-22500 GCA_016801955.1 Conus betulinus | reverse complement strand
CGTTATGTATAAACTAGATTTTATCAATTCAGTGTTTTTACTAGCTTGTTTTATTCACAAAAATCAGCAATTTTGTAATCTGGGTTTTTTTAAAAAATGTATTTCAATTATGTGTATTGAAGCGGTTTTTAAATGTTGACATCATAATTCCAAATGATAGGATTTATGGAAAACTCGGAAGATACCCAATGTAGCTAAACCCGTGTGTAATATTCATTGAATATTAGCTGAATCTAACTAGCATGGATGAATGAATGTAGAATACACTTAAAAGTCTGCAAAATGTCCTTGTTTTTAGGTAATTATGGTAAAAATATATATGGCTTCCAGGTTATAAGACTACTAAATTCTATTGAGTGTATGGTTGTGATAGCAGGGTGTTCAAAATTGATATGGCTTGTGATAATAGGGTGTTTGAAATTGATATGGGTTTTTGAAATGTTTAAAAACAGAATTATGATGGTAGATGGCAGAACTGGCATGAAACGTATTTATCATAATGGGAGATTCTTATAGTACAGATATTTTAAGGGCAACTTATGAATTAGAGCCATACACCATTATGAAATGAATCTATTTGTAAACCTCCCCTTTTCCTTTTATGAAGAATGCGCAAAGGTGACTTGGTTTCCGGAAAAGTCAGATTAGGTTCAAACAAGAAAAGACAGGAGTCAGACCCAAATGATGATGATTTTCTTCTTTTTAATTTAGTCTACAGTTCTTGTACATAAAGGAGGGGGCGGGGAGGGGGGGGGGGGGGGGGGGGGGGCCAGGTGGAAATGCCCCAAACAGCAAAGGAGACAAAAGGGAAGGCTAAAGTGGACGAACTAAAAAAGGACACAACAGGTGAAGAAAGAGACAAAGAATGGAACAAGGAAGAGGGAGGGGGAAAGGAAAGAAACAGGAAAAGGGAAGGGGAAGGGGAAAGAAAAGGGGAAAGTACATGACTCTAGCAGCTGTGGCCTGCAGATAGAAATGCTAATGAAAGTAAAATACAATGCATCGTTCACCATTGCAAAGTTCACAGATCTGCACAGATGTTTCTGTCGCTCACAACACAGGAGTTTTCATCTCACATAAGAAACGTCATTTTGGAAAAAAAAAAAGAAAAAAAAAGTCAATCCCAGGGATGAGGTATCCCCATCCCATCGCGAGCCAGAGCAATTCATCCAGGAGACACATAATCAAGAATGCGGTGTAGTATCGAGAACTATGAATTCAGTCAATATAGCTCTTACAGCCTCCATCACTGGATCTGCGCAAATGTTATCAACGATGATAATCACTCCCAACAAAACTAATCAGGTGACAAAACGGACAGTCTGAGACCAGGATTTAACCCAACCTCAAGGACGTGGTTCAACCCTGCGCAACCCGAGGTCTGAACAACAACTTCCAATTGTGTGGAATCATGTCCCCATCACAAATGATTCCATCTCATTCCATGTGTTCCGTCATGAATGCTCACCACTTTGTCCCTGTAATTAAGTTGAATGGGATAACAGACGGCATCCAAAATTACATTCAAAAGACTCAACTGTGGGCAGTCAGATGCAAATAATTCAACATATGACGTCTTCAGCAGCAAGTAAACAATAAAGAAAGAAGCAGCTTGCAGTCGAAACCAAAAGCACCAAAAAAAAAAAAAAAAAATATGCAGAGAGAGAGAGAGAGAGAGAGAGAGAGAGAGAGAGAGAGAGAGAGAGAGTTATGCCTAGTCACTCCATTCGACATGCAATGCAAATCATCAATTACAAAAGCGAATAAGTCAATAACTGGCAACCTCTTTCACTCAACAACTTTGCCATGCAGGTTATCTTTACAGCCACTTAACGACGCCCATCTCGAATGTGCAATCATACATTGAATCAAAAGACGCTACTAATAACCTGCCCACTACGTCACTCGTCTATCTGCTTATTAGACTCATTATCTAACTAGTTGTCATAACCATAATTATAATAATTTTCTGTATTTCATTCCTTTTTTTAATTTTTTCACAGAAGATCATTTAACTTCTTTTCTTATTTACATATAATTTAATCATAAACGTATGGCACTTTCCATGAAGGCACTCATCATTTTTGAAATAAATCTTTTATTATGGTAAGGCATTCTAAATGCGAACGCTTATTTTCAAACATAATTCAATAAGCAAATTGATCCACTAATACAAACCGCAAAATATTCTGCAGACTGAATCTTACATTCCCAAAATTGATCCACTAATACAAACCGCAAAATATTCTGCAGACTGAATCTTACATTCCCAAACATGCTGTGTTTCTTGGCGGTTTATCCCAGTGCTTTAACTGAATTTTCATCCTGCACAGACCTGTCAGTCCTTAATCCACGCTGCCATGAACAGCACGCAGACTACATCTTTACCACTTTACTCTGAATTATAGACAAAAAATATTAAAACAACTCATTTATATGACCAAGAACCCAGCCCGAAACTATGCAAGTCTATCTCTCTCTCTCTCTCTCTCTCTCTCTCTCTCTCTCTCTCTCTCTCTCTCTCTCTCTCTCTCTCTCTCTCACTCCATATACATACACACATACATGTAACAACCAAATATGAACTCGACTTCTAAAGTACATTTAAAGCAGAATGCTCCAATATTAAAACCAGAAAACTCAAAAAGTCAAGAATACAATCGGTGGAACAATAAACTCTCATCTCATAATATCAGTGCAGCATGCTTTAAAGTGTAATGCATGCAGGTGGTGAAATACAAGTAGCCAGTGCTTTACGGTACTGCCATGAATACAGAAACAGAAAGTTTGCACACTTACAATTTGGATGCCCTCAGTACACACACACACAAACACTTCACACACAAAAGAGTTTGTAGTACACTCCTTTAGAGATTCGGGGCCTGACTGATTAGCTCACTACTTTCCCAAGCTTTGAAGCGTCCTTCAGACTGGTGCCTTACCCGACGCTTCCCTTGTCGCCAAATGTTGAGACACTCCGCCCATCGGATCCTTACAGTTTATGACTGTTCATAGGGGCCTTACACATCAGACAGTAGCAATTTAATCCAAATATATCAGACAGTGGCAATTTAATCCAAACTTCGTAGTACAGACATATCCCTGCAAACTGAACATACAGCAACATCTCAAACATTGCATAATCCTAGGTCACAACCGTTTTGAAAATAAGCAAATTAATAATCAGAACTCTTTTTTTTCAAAAAAAAAAAAAAATAAAGAAATAAAAAAAAAGGGATGATTAATATCCTTGTATGGTAAATTCCTCACACAATAACATGTCTTCGTGATCTCCATATCTGGCGCAGGGTGTTGAAGGCGTGTCTTGCTTTGTTGATTCGGCATTTGATGTCTTCGTCTGTCCCCCCCCCCACCCCCCCCCCCCCCCCCCACCCCCCATCTTTACTGACTACACTGCCCACGTAAACAAAGTTGTCAACTTCCTTGATGTCTTCTTGGTGAAGTCGCACTGGATCTTGCTGTTTGTTGCTCACCCTCATGACCTCTGTCTTCCCGATGTTGATTTGGAGCCCAGTCTTCTCAGCTTCTTCTGCAACATGACATAGCTTCTCTTGTGCATCTTGCTGCTTGTGAGAGAGGAGGCTGATGTCATCCCTAAAGTCCAGGTCCTCCAGCTGCTTCATGAAGGTCCACTGGATGCCTGTCCTCCGGCCTGCTGTAGACTGTCTCATGACCCAGTCAATCACCATCAGGAAGATTGTCGGCGAAAGTAAACAACCCTGACGGACGCCGGTTTGTACAGAGAAGGGTTCCGTCAGCTTCCCATCATGGATGACTTTGGCAGGTGGCATCTTCGTAAAGTTGTTGGACGATGGTGACGAACTTTGGTGGAAAGCCATAGTGGTACATCAGTTTCCTGATGACGTGTCTGTCGACACGTCAAAGGCCTTCTGAAAGTCGACGAAAACTGTGTGCAGGAGGGTTTGCCACTCTAGGGAGTGCTCGATGATGATCCGCAGTGTCGCAATATGGTCCGTACATGATCTATCTTGGCGGAAGCCTGCCTGTTCTTCCCGAAGTGTCTGGTCAAGGGCGGTCTTCATTCTCTCTAGGATGATTCTCGTCAATACTTTCCACGGGGGGGGGGGGGGGGGGGGGGGGGGGGGGGCGGCAGCATGGTTCCTCTCCAGTTGTTGCAGGATGACAGGCCCCCTTTCTTCGGCAGCTTTACAAGGTGGCCTTTCTTCCAGTCTTCTGGCACTGTCTCCTTCTGGCTGGAAGATATTATCTTACTTACTTACTTACTTAATCCTCTTCATCTCGCAACCCGAGACATAAGGCGCCAACAAGCTCCCTCCAGCCCTCTCTGTCCCGAGACATGGGCAAGCCAGCTCAGTTCTTTCCAGGTCTTGCCTGCCTCTCTCTCATCTCTTCCTCCACTGTACTCCTCCAGATGCCGAGTGGTCTGCCTCGCTTCCTCTTCCCCGGTGGTGCCCATCTCAGCGTAGTATGAGGGAGTCTGGTCTTGCCCATCCGAAGGATGTGTCCCAGCCACCTCCACCGCCTCTGCTTCACCTCGGCCACAATGTTGTTTATGCCAGTGCGCCTTGACACTTCCCTGTTGGTGACACGCTGCTGCCAGTGAAGTTTCAGGATTCGGCGAAGACACCTTCCTTCGAAGCCTCTGAGCCTACTCTCAATCTTCTTGTAGGTTCTCCATGTCTCTGAGGCGTAAAGGAGTACTGAGCGTACGTTGGACCTGTAGATCTTCAACTTGGTTTTAGTTTGCAGGACAGTTGACTTCCAGATGCTTTTCAACCAGCTGAAAGCCAGGGCTGCGAGTCCTATCTGGTTGAGATCTCCTTCTCGATGTTGCTGTCGGCCGAGATGTAGCTGCCGAGGTACTTGAAGTGTTCCACCCTCCTCTAGAGCTGAGCCTCGCACACTGGTCTTCTCTGCGCTCTTCGTCTTCACCTTCATGATCTTGGTCTTGTTGGGGTGAATCTTGAGTCCCACACTGCTGGCTACTAGGTCCACTCTTGATGTTTTTTCCTGGATGTCTTTCTGGGTGTGCGACAGCAGTGCAATATCGTCGGCGAAGTCGCAGTCTTCAGGCCTGGTTGTCAGTCCCCATACGAGCCCTCTCGCCCTGTCGCTGGTGGTCTTCCTCATCACCCAGTCAATGACGACAAGGAAAATTGTCGACGAGATCACGCAGCCTTGTCTGACCCAGGTCTGCACGTGGAACCACTCGCTCTGCCGTCCATCATGTCGCACACAGCACTGGTTGTCTGCCTACATGTCCTGTAGGATGTTGATGACTTTAAGAGGAAATCCGTAGGCTTCCAATATCTTCCACAGCGAAGGGATGATGTATGCTATCGAAAGCCTTTGGAAATCGATATAGTTGATGTAGAGTGATGAATTCCATTCGATGGACTGTTCCACAATTGTTCGTAAAACAAAGATCTGGTCTGTGCAACTTCTCCCGCTTCTGAACCCTGCCTGTTCTTCTCGTAGGGTTCTCTCAATAGCTTGCCTCATGCGCTGTAGAAGGACACGGCAGGAGATCTTCCCTGGGATGGAGAGCAAGTTGATTCCCCAGCCACCTCCACCGCCTCTGCCGCATTCAGAGAGGTCGCCCTTCTTGGGGAGCTTCACTGTGATGCCTTTCTTCCATGTGTCCGGAACTTTCTCCTCTTCCCATACCTTGTTGAACAGTCTCACTAAAGCCTTTGCACTCGTTTTGGGGTCTGCCTTCAGCATGTCTGCCGTGATTCTGTCTTCACCTGGTGCCCTGTTGTCCTTTGTCTGCCTGATGGCCTCCACAATTTTCCTGTGGTAATGCATCCACGTCTCATCTCTAAGTTGAAACCCATGTCGTCGAGTGTGTCTTAAACTGTTATAATTGTGTGGGTCTCCTTTGTCTTCCTGTGGCCGGAAGAGTGTATCTTACAATGTTAGAATTGTGTGGGTCTCCTTTTGTCTTCTAATGGCTGGAAGAGTGTATCTTACAATGTTAGAATGTATGGGGTCCCCTTTTGTCTTCTAATGGCTGGAAGGGTTCATCCCACAATGTTATCAGATCACTTCCTGAATGTCAACACTGACGCCTCTCAGAAAACTAGACTTAATTATAGTCAAAGGAACATACAACACGTCTCTGCTATACCTTAAGGGATGTATAGATATATAATGAGAGTGTCAGGTAAATTTAGATCTGGTGTTTCTGGCATCGCTTGCCATCATTTCAGATATTCCAACCCTGCCGACAATGAAATGGCATTGATTTTTGTTGTGTTGTCCTGTACTACATGATCTCAGAACCAAACTTATCCAGCCAAAGTACTCTACCGACAATGTCATTCTAGGTAATAGTACTGTTGTCTACAAGTAAAGAAAACACTCTCACTAGTCCAACTCTCTCTCTGTGTATATATTTTGGAAGCACACACACCCACACAAAAAAAAAACCAAACACACAGCGTGCTGCTGCCTAATACCCTTCTTCAGTTATATACGTTTTAATTTTTGTTGTTTGTACGCTTTTCCTACGAATACCTTCATCAATTTATTTGATTGTACGAATAACCCTTCAGTATTGGATTATGGCCCTAAAACTGAATGAACAGTTGTATTCGTATTCTCATGTGTGTGTGTGTGTGTGTGTGTGTGTGTGTGTGTGTGTGTGGGTGTGTGTGTGTGTGTGTGTGTCGGTGTGTCGGTGTGTCGGTGTGGTGTGTGTGTGTGTGTGTGTGGTGTGGTGTGTGTGTGTGCGTGTGTGTTTATGTGTGTTGTGTGTGTGTGTGTGTGTGTGTGTGGACCAGAGAGAGAGAGAGAGAGAGGGAGAGATTTGGCAGGTAGAGACTGATGGCGGAGGAGGGGAGAGAAGGGGTGAGGATGACGGTGGGGTGGGGTGCAGACTTTGCAGATGTAACACACATATATGAGACTGAAGGAAGCGGGAGGAGGTGGCACATGCGCATGCGAGTTGTGCGTGCGTGCGTGCGTGCGTGCGTGCGTGTGTGTGTGTGTGTGTGTGTGTGTGTGGTGTGTGCGTGTGCACTCTTGCAGGCTTGTGTATAGAAGCATCCGCACCTTGCGATCGTCCCGTTTATGATGAAGGTTTATTTGTCATTTGCCTTTCAGTTGCAAAAATGGGAACTTTTGGGAGCTACCCTGGAAAGTGTTCTAAATGCCCACACAGTGCAGAAAAACACCTGCGACAATCACTTCGGCTGCAGCAAGACAGGTTTGCTCAATGTAGTATTTATAAAATCATTCTTTGTTGTGTGTATTGCTGCCTGGATTATCAAAAACATAATTTAAACAATCCGTTTGAGCATCCCTCTCTCTCTCTCTTTCTTTCTTTCTGTCTGTCTCTCTGTCTGTCTGCTTGTCTGTCTAACTCTCGGTCTGTCTGTCTGTCTCTCTGTTTGTCTGTCTGTCTGTCTGTCTGTCTGTCTCTCTCTCTCTCTCTCTCTCGGTCTGTTGACGAGGAAAACAGAGTTTCTTCTGTTGACTACAGTGATTAGAAATTGTCAGGACAGAAACGACTGAGCACCAAGACTGGCACCCTGAATCAAGAGGATGTTTGAAAGAGCATCCCTCTCATGACGTTAGGGCAAAGCAGTACACTGTATTTCCTGTTATTTCTGAGACAGAATAAAAGCAGACTGCTTCGCGAATCAGTGACAGGTATTCTGCTAATCCGTCTTTCAATGTCAATCGTGCTGATGCTTTTGTGTGTCTGTGTCCTGTGTCTCTGTGTCTGTGTGGGTGTGTGGGGTGTGTGTGGGTGGGGTGGGGGGGGGGGGGGGGGGGGGGGGGGGGGGGGGGGAGGGGGGGGGGGAGGGGGGGGGGGTGTTCCACCATTCTGGATAGCCTTCCGTGACTCCTAGTCATCCAGACCATGCATTTATAGCCAGCATCAATGAACAGTTTATAACAGCTGTGTCAGGTAATAAAGTGTCGCATCCTAACGAGAATAGAGTAGTTAGAGCTTCAGTGGTATGAGTTTATGTAGTATCTCTGGGGATTGCTCTTCTGTTGTTCGATGGAGGTATAGGAGGCAGGTCATTTGCCAGCATAGGTATACATCAAAGGCATGTCTTTTAGGCACACAGCTTAAATGGAAACGAGTTCACAAGATGTGACCTGTTTTCTCCAAATCCTTCTTGTCTTAATGGCGCTCCCCCATTCAGCTTGAAAGCCTTTATTGCACAGTGGCCCCAGCAGGGTCTGTCAAGAGCACTATGTACCCATATGACTGTGTCAAGGTAAAAAGTTTTAATGCTGACCTTTAGAGTTCTGTGTACCTCAGGACAGATCTGTCTTGCTCATGCTGCTCGTACTGAAACTGGCCCTGCAGGAGTATTTTGGGGATTGTGGAGTACCATGGGTGATGTGCAGCTTCTTCAGGGGCTTTTCGCTGGCTGATACCGTCCTCTGAGCTGGCTGAACATCCTGTTGGTTAAGAGCAGGGAGTAATCAGACCAGCATTCAACTCTCTTCTGACAAGGTGTGATGCGCACGTCATGCGTGTTCCTGGTGGATAACAACGTGGTCACACTCGTGCCCTGTGTTGGAGCAGGGATGGTTCCATATGTTTTCTGCACTCGCCGGAGGAGGGTTTTGATCATTGGGGGTTTATGTTGTGCACGTAAAGTCAACAGCATTAGTCCACTGGAGGTACATCGTCCAGGTCTTAGTAGACTAGACGGAGTCTACTGTGCATCAAAATCACCGACGATGATAAGGTTGTTTTTGACACTGACTTCAGAACCTTACGGAAGGCTTCTTTCACATCAGTCATTTTTGTTCCTTTTTCGGAAAGTAGGCAATGACGACTACAAAGCAGTTCTTCGTAGGAGAAAATCTTGTTTCCTTGATACAGACTATCCCGATTTCTTGCAAGCTTGTTGTTTTTGGCAGAACCAGTGGCACATTTTCTAGGGGCGTCTTTGGACTTCCACATACAAAAAATGGTGAAGCCTCAGGACAGCTTCTTCCAGTTCGGTTTCACCAGCAAATCTGGTCCGCTCTTGGCAGCAATGCAATTCTGTTAACGGCCAGGCATCCAGGTAATGAAAGAAATACGCTGTTTTGATCCATTGCCTCTATCTTACAATGTTCAGACAATCCATACTACAAGAGTCAAGGGCTTCTTCAGCTTTTTCGCGCTATTTTTGTGAACCGCATTGGAGGATGCCCAGGAGGTTAGGTGCTCGACTGTGTGTAGGGACTCTGTACTCTGCCGCTGTCCATGCAGGCAGAGCAGGTCTGTCACTTCTAGTTCTGTCATTGTTTCCCATCATCGCAGAACAAGGAAGATGGTAGTTTATTTCTTAATTCTAGGGGGTTCCCAGCTCGCCACACCAATTCACAGACTTTTATGGTAAAGAGGGTGTGTGCAGTTTACTCACTGCTCTTTTGTCTTGCTGGTCTTTAAAGTTTTTCAAGTGCAGATGGTTTGTCACGTGTGAGGTTGCCTTGTAAGCAGGGTTTCATTGTTCGGAGTATCCCTCTCCTAGTACAATTTTTGGCCAAGGATCATGAGTTTTTCCTTTTCTGCTCATCGTGCATGGTCATCATAGGATCCAACCATCTGCTTCAGGCGCCATGGTAGAGGCGGATGGGAGGATCCTGTGTTAGAGGGAAGTGGCTGCACGTGGTGCCCAGTCTGAGCAGCAGTGGCCTGGCAAGGGGTGGACTAGGTGTGGGCTGTCAGTCACGTGCAGTTCCTGGCGTTGAGGAAGTGTTGGACAGGTCAGGCTGCCACTTCATCAACTTTAACACCTGGGGCACTGATGTTACGGACGGTGTGCACTGCATGTTTTGCTGTCTGACTCTCACCTGAAGAAGTTTGGATGCGTGTACGACTTTACCGTTACACACACCCACATCACACGAACATAGACAGCCAGGCAAAATCTTCAGTTTTTTTTTCTTTGCTGCCTGAACCATCAAATCATAACAAATGCATATTACATAAAAAGAACAAGCAGAAACGTCAAATAATTCATGCCACCGCCATCATAGGCACGCAACAACACTAAGTACTACTATGGCATATCAAACGTTTTTCTTTCTCATGCGCAGGCCAAGCTGGCAACCACAGCAGTGTCACCACAAACTCAACACATAAACGAATACTTACTTGTAAGTTGTCGTTTGTGTGTAGTTTTTTGTTGTGTGTAGGTTTCCATAACTGGAGGGATATTGAGATGTGCGTGCGCAGTAACGCGATATTTCAATGCTCAGATCGTTATTGATAGTTCAAATAATGATCTAGATCCGAGTCGACTGTCATAAATGTTTGTGCAACCAAAAGTTTGTGCAACCAAAGTCAATTGACACAAGCTTAATCTTTCAAAACTTAACCTAACCCCCTTTTGGGGTGGGCAATTTTAGAAAAGAAATGGGAGAGGGCAAATATCCGTCCGTTTACGGAAAACCTACACTCGGAAAACTACACACAAACATTAACTTAAAAGTAGGTATTCGTTTATGTGTTTAAATTTCTTTTCCTGTAGTTTCCGTAAAAACTACGGAATATTTGAGACTTCAACATTTGGTGTGCACAAACATTCCAATTCATAAATTACATACTCTAGTAGACTACTTTTCGCATTGCTACATTAGCAGTTTAAAATATAACATAACTTGGTCAAAAATCAATATACACAATTTATTCAGCAGCATTTGAATCTGTTGCACATTGTTCTTCAACCAGTAAATTGTGATGAATATATATATTGATGCAGGCAGTTAAGCCTCATATATAATTACACCAAATACACTTTGTGTAGTAAAAAAACAAAGAAACATCTTGTAAAATGACATCAAAGAAACTGTCCTTAGAACTTTGCAAATGCTCAATGCTGTGAATTAATAGAGGATATAATAATAGCATATCTTTCCCTTAAAAACACATTAATTTGTGTCACCCAACAACAAGGTCAAAATGTTACCAATAATACTGGAACACAAGGACAGAACAGAGTTTGCAACAAATGTGATAATGCTGAAACACAAGAAATTTGAACACTGTATTTCATACACTGAACAGAAATGTTTCTGCTTTGGTTGTAACACACACACTAATTGTCTTTGGAAAAGTACTTGAGAATTGATGAACCTGGCGCACACTGTACAGCAGAGTGTGCTTCCAGTGGGCCTGTTGTAGAACCTGTGAAATGTGGGCATTTTTGACCACCCAGCAACTTTTTAAAATGTCAGCCACTGGCATTCCTCCTCTGAGCATGGCAGATGATGCTGCTCCCTGAAAACTGTGTGATGCAAAGTTGTAAATTCCTGCATCCCACAAAAATATTCCTCAAACCAGCGTGACACAGAGTCCTTTGTGACAGGTCCATGAGGGCGTACATAACACAAAAGAGGCTGATTTGTTTTACTGTCTTTTCTAATCTTTTGTCCTGGAAATGTATTCTTTCAAACATTTTACAACACACATCTTTTCATCCTGAAATTCTCGTAAATGCAGAACACAATTGTTATTTCCTGGTCTTGATTGTTTGAGTTCTTCACTAATGTGGACAGTGCACGCGTTTGTTGTAAATTCAATGCAGCTGAGCTTTATCAAATGAATGGTTTGTACTCTCTGAGCTGTGGACAACAAAAGCAATGCACATAATTTCATTGTTAACTGCTTTAGAGATAAATCAGGGTTTTCAGTTTTTTTCTTTATATGTTCTAACAGTACAGATACACATCCCAGGTATGCGAGTATCTGGGCATAGTAGGCCTAAGTTCAAAAAACACTTTTAAGAAATCTGACTATCTTAGGATGGGAAACCAATCGACTTAATCTGTGTCTGTAATGATTATGACAGAAAGGGCACTCCTGGCTGTGTTTTATTGCACTGTAGCTTAGCCCTTCTTCAAACAAAAAACTGTCAAAAAATCAATCACAAGGTGGACAGGTGGACGAAAGGGATCACAATCGCGTTCAACACAGAAAAAAATTCCATTTCTTAATGTAGTGTGTACTGCTTTTGGGGGGTAGAGTCACGCCATGATGCACAGAAATGCTACAAGCTGTTCCAGAAAAGCCTTGTGCCTGCATTGCTTCCCAGATAACACGACTGCAAGAAGCTGAAGTTTTCTGTGTAGAGGGTGAACCTCGTCTGAATGACCCAGCTGCAAAACACGTTTTCCTTTTGGAAGTAAAATGGGTGTTGAATGAGAAGATGAGCATTTGGGGATACCACACTGCTGTTGGCCAGTGTGTTACGATGACTAGTCCTTCTGCTTGATCCTCTTCCATCTTGCGCAAAGTCCGCTGGATCAGACTGAAAGGTGGAAAGGCATAGACTACCCATCTGTTCCAATCCACCGTGAAAAGCATTTAATCGAGGGTTGACTGCCAGAACCCAGTATCTCTCATATGTATGTATAAGAGATACTGGTTTCTGGCAGTCAACCCTCAATTTATTGCACAGCTTCCGGATCTGGTTCCCAGGCAAGAAAGGTTTGAGTTGATAATTTAGTCTAGAGACAAACAAGCAAGCTGTGGGAGCAGCACTTTCTGTGACAGTTTCTGAAAAATAGTTGGATTAAGCCTCCACTCTGTTCTATCATTAAACTGTCTTGACTTTCTGTCTGATTCTACATTTGTTTTTCAGGCAAAAAAAAAAACCTTTATTGTTAACGCAACTCCCTTGTCCTTACAACCAGAGGCCAGATTCTTTTGGCAATCACATTACAAACTGCTGAATGCGATCTCCCCCTTTTTCCTGATATAGGCAACAGCACATGTGTTGTCACATAGCAACCTTACATGTTGACCTTCTACTTCTTTTTACTGAAACATTTTAGTCCATACTCTACCGCCAACAATTCAAGGACATTAATGTGAAAAGATTTTTTCATTTATGGACCATCTTAATCTGTTTCTCTCGTCCATTACAAACTGCCCCCCCCCCCCACTGCCTCCCCCCCCCCCGCCCCCCCGCCCCCCCCCCCCCCCCGCCCCCCCCTACCCCCCCACCCCCGCCCCCCCCCCCCCCCCCCCCTCCCCGCCCACAGCCCCTAACTTTGAGGCAGTTCGTTGTATTTCAACAGAGGGAGTTTTAATGTCAAGTGGATAAAAGCTGACATTAACATGTGTTTATCCACAGTTTAACTCTCTTTTGCTTCCTGGTGAAAAGAGAATAAACTGCATCAAATTTCCCTTCGTTACTATTGAGTGCTACAGTTTTGAAACCACCTAACTATCTGTAATACAGAGGTTCCCCTTTTTACTGCAGGAAAAGGCAGCTTTCCAATTTTCCTATGACCTGTGCTAATTCAGGATTGGAAACGAAACCTTGCCTCATGAAGTTCTGACATGCTGTTACAATCTTTCTCCTTTTTTCCGCAGACCCCCCCAAAGTCACAGTCATAGACTCTGAATTTAAAAGAAACCCCCGATCCAAGATGTTTTAACTCCGTTGTGGGTGTAAGTACCAGACTTTTCCTCATGTGTAGTAAACCCAGTCTTTGAAAAATCTCAACTGTGCTTCAACATTTCGCTTACACTCATTCTTGATTTGACCTTGCAAATAAAACACTCATCAATGAATGAAGCTGAGAAGAAAAACCTTGTGATCTTAAATGACCATAAACTGGTTTCATCAATTTTGTGAAATAACGAGGACAATTTTGCCAAAACCATATTCAAAACAAGTATATGTGTATAGTTGCCTCTCCTTTAAATTTCAAGTATTTTCTGTGTTCTGGATGAATGGGCACGAATAATATGCACGTCTCAAATCAACTGAAGCCATGAAACACACCATTTCATCATATTTGTGGCAGATGATAGATTTTCATTTTAAAATGCTCTTACTTAACTACCTCATTGAACCTTTTTAAACTGAGGTGTAGTCTGTAATGACATCCGTCTTGGGGATCATAAATATTGGAGAAATGATTTCTCCTCTTCATGCCGTGATTTTTCAATCACCCTTAAATCAGTATTTTTGGATTTCATTATTGCTTCCTTGCCATAAATTACCTTGGACTTGATTTGGGGTTGATTATGACATTTCTTTTTGAAAATTCATCAATAGGAACTTTTGATCCGTTACCATTGCCAAAAATAAATCCATCAGATATCAATTGCTGCCATTCCTTGACAAATTGTTTCAACCTTCCAGCTTCAAAAATTCCCCTGTCGTGTGATTTTGAATACTCATGAGGACAAGGTTCAGCAGTACGTTAGAATGGTTTGAACTGGTTCATTTCGATCACGTGGTCTCTGGCCTCGACCCCCGTTCCTCTTGGATGGCTGTGGGAAAACTACAAGTGGAAAACAGGGTTGAGTTCCATCTCCAGTTATTTCCCTCGCCTCGACTGGGGCGAGGGGAGGTTTCCATGATCCTTTTTTTTTTTTTTTTTTTAAATTTTTACCCGTTTGGGGGGAAAAAAAACTTTATGCCTCTGGCAGACATGACACATTCATATTTGTTCTCCCAGTTTGGAGGGTGGAGGAGTCATCTGAGAAAGCGCCAATTTCAAATCATCCCCAAACAACTGATCGGTAATGGGGAACTAGGTCATACGATGTCATTTTTGTACTTTTGTTGATATTTTGGAAGAGAGAAAATTTCTGTCCTTCTTCCATTGAAATATATCTGAAGGGACCATCTTCAAATTCAAACCCGTGCCATCTGAAATCAAATCTGTTGGGACAAGTTGGAACCATGTTTTTCCCTTCTGCTGCCAAGGTGTCCCTTTCAGGCTTTGCTTGTGCAAGGGCAAAGCGCTATCACAGTAAACTGCTCTCTGGTATCTTTGAAGAGTTTTGAGGTCAGGCTGCGTTTTGCTGCTGTAGTCCATAATGACCACATCTCGCTGTTGTGGACCGATCTTGGCGACAACAAGTGACTGGCAGTTTTTCTGGCCGTGTGTGTGGTTGTTTTCAATTTTTTTTTTTTAATCATTTGGTTTCATCCCATTTCCCTTTCCTCATGTGGGTCAAAAAGTATCTGCCATATGATCTGAAATTGAGCTGGGGGGGGGGGGGGGGGGGTGGGGGGGGGGGGGGTGCATCATCTGATTCCTTCTGGCAGTATTTTTGCTTTATCCTGTTTCCAGAGCAAATCTCTTCTTCCCTGGTCTTACTTAGAAATCAGTACCATCTTGATCATCATCAACGCCTTTTTGCCAGCATGTTTTTTTCCATTTGTATGTCTGGATCATCTCATCATCCACAACTTGTCGTCATTCATTTTTCAATTTGTATGTTTTGTTTTGGCCTGCTTTTGCCTTTTTTCCCCTCCTCCCTTCTTTCCCATCTCTTCTTTGTTTAACGGTTATGTTCTTTTTCCCCACTTTGTTCGCGTCACAGACTGCGGGGATTGTCCTCTGACTACGATCGTTTTGTTTCCCGCTTTTTCGATCTTCACTAAATGCGACTTCAAATGTTGAAGGATGCTGTATCATTTTGCTTCCATCATTCGTTCCCATTCTTCCCTGGTAAACGGATACTGAGCCACTTTCTTTATTTTGTTGTCCTTCACACGTTGAACGTCCCCGAATAGCTGGCTTCCGCCGTTCTGTTCCGAGTCAGAACCAACTCAACAACAGCTGGACCGCACAGTCTGACTCACACCGGTCCATATTTGCTGATGGGATCTTCGCCCTGTGGGCGGATTTTTTTCATCAAAATACAATTTAGTCTGCAATAACTTTTGATTTACTCCAACACATATTCAAATAAAAGGAAAAAATATCAACCGAAATTTATTTTAGGCTTTTCGGATTTTTGTGATGGGCTTGTATCCTCGTGGGTGATATGGCGGGTCACGCAAACGTGAGATAGGCGCGAACTGCGCCATGCGCATTCAAATCTGTCCGCTAGTTTTACCGGAAACTCCACGAAAGGCATAGTTCCGTGCCACTTGCGCCATGTCCGGCCCAAGACACACATTTTGTCACCACAGTTCAGAGCCACGCACGAAGCAGTTCGTGGAGTCCTTCCAGGAATCTCCACAACACAAAGCAGACAGTAGAAGGGTTCACTGAACGTTCGTTACCAAAATAGAACAAAAGCCGCTAAACGGAAGCAGTTCGCAGAGTCCTTACAGGGACGTCCATTATCAGAGGAAACCACACGTCATCTACTGACCACTCGGTCAGCCCTTCCAAACCCCAAGGGCAGAAGGAGACCGGCGGCGCGGGTCCAGGCTGCACCCCACACCTGCCTGGCAGTGACCCCCCAACTCGGTCAGTCTTTCCACGTCCTCTGGACGGCGAGCAGTGGCTAGGCACGAGACTAAAGACCCACAAGCGGAGGTAGTCAGTTCCAGAGGGGACACGGGGGTTTCACCGAAACCTTGGGGAACTGATAGGCTACCTGTACGAATATAGCGCTGCTCCTACACATTTGTCGTTTTGTTGCACTAGAAGGACTTTTGGGGGAAAATAACCATAAAACACAGATTGCTCAGTCTCAATGCAGTGATGCATTACAATAGAAATAACACATGAGACGTTCAGTTGAAGGGAGGATTACACTAGACCCCTTTTCAACAGTACACGAATGCACACTACATATAACGGGGACAATTCTTGTCTCATTTTATCGAGAGAAAGAAGTCTTTATCACACATCATTCACTCGAATGTCCAAGAGGGGTGGAGGTGGATACGTTGGTCGTTCTCCGTTTTCACAAGAACAACGAATTTTTCAGGATTATCATAGAGTATCGACCACAGGACTTCACCTACATGTTCCAAACATTTGTAAATGATTGTCATTGTTATATCCAGAGAACTCACAATACGCGCATGTCTAATACGTCAAGGGCACAGACCCAAACAACACAGTTTTGGTAAACGAGACATTGATTCAACTAGATGTACTCCGCGACACAAGGATACATTTCTTCTTCTTCCTTGGCTCACTCCCATTCTTCTCATCCTACTCGATCACACATCACACTACCACTCTACATTAACATATGTCTCAGCCAAATAACAAAGATCTGACATAAACGGAACCGTTAGCTATTTATGGACTTTCCTACGAGATGTAACATCACAGACCCTATAGGAAAAAAAAAATCCCATTCCCTAAAATCTAGCAAAACACACTTGACTGGCCATCGAGAGGACACGCCTGATAGTCTCACTTTGGCTGTAGTCTGGACAAAGTTGTTCGGCAGAAGCTTCAGAGACTGAGGGAAATTCTTGCTCATCGATCACAAAAACGCAGGTGCGTAGATGGCAGGTAAACGGTCAAGGTCTTCCGGTGATCCGGTCCGGTCAAACGGTCCCCAACATTTGGGACCGGAAGAAATATGGTCCGTCACAACGCACTAAACAACATGCTCGGCCTTTAGGGCGCAATGAAATGAAAAGAGTTTGAAAAGGGGGTCTTATCTAACTCCAACAGCCGTGTGTTACGGTTTCTTTCGAGATAAATGAACGGATTCGAATTAGTCAGGCTCTAAATGTTCTGCCAGCATTCTGTCTTGTGCCCTTCATTCCTGTTCAGTAAACGTGTTCGTGTATCATCGTCACCTATGTAACCACCAGCCTGTCTCTGCCCTTGCAAAAGTTTTACGTTGGGTTTCTACGGCTTATAATTTTCCATCTATCCCGTGCGAGATTTCATCTAGCAAGTCATTATGACAATTCCAAGCATAGAAGGGAGTTCAAAATTGAGGATGAAGGCGGCGACTGACAGCAAACTTGGAAAGAGAGGGGTTAGTACCGCCAAGGACACAGACAAAACAGAGTGCAGGGCTGAACATCTAGTGTCAGTACTGTTACTGTATTTGGTCTGTGTCTCGGGCGGTAACTAAGGAAGAAGATTTGCGTCGCTCACGGTGTGCTACTGGGCAGCATATCTTTATTCACACGTTTGGTGTTGGTTACTGGCGATTTTAAGAGATAAGACTTTTTTTTTTACATGCTTCTAATTGCAATCAACTGGAAGGGTTGGACACTCAGGGGGTTTTGGTTTCTTGGTCTTAAAAGCAAGGTTTAAAAATGATGTGTTATAGGTAACAATCGTACGATTTTGTTTTCCAGTTGAAAGAGAAGGCATTTGTTTTGTTTATCGTTTTTTGTAAAAAAAAAACATGAGACACCCCGAAAGGGGCCCGTGCTGACTGCATGACTTTGGATCTCTCTTCTGTCTGTCGCCGCTGTCTGTCTCTCCTCTCTCTGAGTGTCCGCATGATATGTCTGTCGTCGTATGTCTGACTGCCTGCAGCCTATTGTCTGTCTATCTGTCTGCTGCTGCGACCTGAAGGTTGATGTGTGTGTGGTGTTGGTGGTGTGTGGTGATGTGTGTGTGGTGGTGGTGGTGTCTCCTCTCTCTCTCCATATGTGTTTACCAGTGTCTGTCTTTCTTCTGTTCCTACCTGTCTCTCCCTGTCTCGTTCGTCTGTCTCTGTCCGTCGTCGGTCTTCTGTCTGTCGTGTATCTCCTCTCGTCTCCTTCTCCTATCTCCTATATCTCCTAGCTCTCTTCAACCCATCCCATCCGTGACTTTTTTCAGTCCTGGCCAACAAAGGGCGGAGGAAAACCAGTAAAGGCCGTTCAGTGAGTGCAAGGCCCTTGCCCCTCTGACCGATACGACGAGCGAGAATCAGCCAGGATATGTGTCTGCGAACGGTTGCTTAAACAAATGGGTCATAAAAAAGGCGTGGTGGAGAGTCAACCTGGGACGATCTACAGGGCCGCCGGGAGCCTTACATCCCACCAGATTGCCTGGGTAAGCCTAGCCACAGGAACTGGCGGTTTGGTCACTTTTGTCCTTTGTTACGTGTTTTTTTTTTTTTTTTACTTTGGGTGGTTGCTTTTGCCTGTTTAGTTCTGTTTAAAAGTCAAAAAAGAATCTGTCGTCCGTGTCCTGGTCGTCTGTCTGTCTGTCTCTCTCTCTCTCTTCTCTATCTCTCTCTCTCTCTCTTCTCTCTCTCTCTCTTCGGGGGGTATGGAACTGGTCAGGAGGGAAAGGTGTTGTAAGTAGTTGTCTCCCAGTTAATTCTTCAATACGACAGATTTGAGAAACTTTGTCGTACACCGGATTGAGAAAACTTTCGTTGCCTCCGTGCTTTTGTCTGGGGGATGTTTCCGCTACTGCGGGAAGACATTTGAACGAACCAGGGACCAGCTAAGAACGTTCGACCAGAGCCCCCTGTCAACTGTCTGACGCAGAAAAGAACGAGTGTAGGACAATGAGAGCGCGTCCCCAGCAACCCTAGAACTAATCGCCTGCCCAAGCCCTCCTGACATGGAATGTGTCATTACTCCGACTATGGACTTAAGTTTCGATGAGATGAAGGCGCGACATCAAGAACACCATGAGGTTAGATACTGCAGGACGAGAATGCGGTTCCACTAAAGGAGGATGGTTTGAAGAGTTTGTCCGGTGGCCAGAACGACGGTCTCGTGGCAACAATGAAGGACCTGAGGAAGAAGGCTGCAGGAATGGAACGTTACGACTTATGCCCGAGGGGAGGGCAAGAGGAATAATGTAATTTCTTATGGACTGCATCGATAGGCATAGCGAACTCCAATCAGATTGTCAGGTGTGGTGAAAGACTTGGTCGTTGACCAACTAAAACTTACGGGGGACTTGTATTTTGACCGTGTTTCATCGTCTGACTGCCAAAACCGAAGCTCTCCTGGCATACATGGTGCAATCTTCTTCAAGATAAGAGAAAGATTCTGAAAGCCAATACAGGGACTGAAAGGTGGTCAGATTTTTATCAGTGAGGACTTTTCCTTTGCGCGTCTAGAGGTTAGAAGGCAGCTGACCCCGCATTTGAAGAAGGCACAGCAGACGAGGGGAAAAAACGGCTTCATGTTTTTTTTGACCCCCTGCTTGTAGACGGTAAAAGGTGCGGACTTGGTGAGGACAGAACCTGAACCCTGTGGAAATCAAAATAGTGGGGTGGCCAGCCGTGGTGACGCGGGTGAAATCACCTTGGTCGTGTAAAAGGTAAAACAGTGCAACACGGAACTACAGGAAATAAGGAACGTGACTCTGTCACTGTGAAGGATGCATTGGGCTGAAAATGTAAAAACCGGTTTTCTTTTTCTAGAGGTCGGGGGCTGGGGTGAAGGTGAACAGCTTGATTATGTTATAAACTTGTACCTTCCGTATAATACTGATGTGTATTTGAATGAATGTGAATTGTGATTTACCTGTGTGTGCGTGGGGAGACAATCAATATGAAGAAAAGAAACATTAGAGCAAAGACCTTTATGCAATATGAGTTATTGTCAGTGAGTGACGGGTGTTTATTGGCAGTTGTGATCAGGGATCGTCTAAAAAGAATCTCCTAATGACACGCCCCACGATTGATGACTTGTTCAAATGATTACAATGGGGCAAAACCTCAAACCCTCAAAAAAGATTGGCGTTTTTCCCATAAAATCATAATTTGTTCACTTTTTTTATGAGGATATGTCGCCAAATGAAAAATGTGATGTTGATGGCAGATGTTGATTGTATGATCATCAATCTGCACATGAAGAGAACCTGAATTTAAGGAGAGAAGAGAAAAACTACGGAAATCAATAGACAATGTCAAGAATTGTTTCAAGACAGCTGTACAAAGCCGCTAGAGTGGTCTCTATTAACACATGTACACGTAAACAGAGGTAATGATGTAGGTACAGATAACACAAACTAATAAAATACATGTTCCTTCTTACACTGGAAATTCAAGGAGTCGTCTTTCCAAACTGAGTGTCGAGATTTCCTTCTTTCTTGTTTGGAATTTGACTTTGTATGCTTGGTTGAAACATTTGTTGAACATGTCAATTGGTGTTCACTGTGCTACATCGTATTCAGAAAACTGTCCCAAGTTTATAAGCAGAGCAGACTATTTTAGGGGCAGATTGTTAAATAAGAAATGAAATTGAGTCGTCGTTTATACGGAAATCGATGTGAACCCACCCAAACGGATTGTAATTCGGAACGACAAAGTTTTATTTGGTGTACAGAAGCTGTTTTGTAGTTGTTCCTGTTCCACCGGAGGATTCCCCTATATGTCCACTTTCGACAGACAATGGCGTAAGTTCATTGGGAAGACATATTTTTTATGTATGCGAAATATAAAGATGTTGATGTAAGACGGGTGTTTTCACAGTAGAACAGCTAGCATCTCCAGAGTATCGACCAAATGCCAGGGATGAATTGGTGTCTAACGTTGTAGCGTGCGTATTTCTGGACGATACAGCTGATGACGTACTAACCAGCAATGGACAATATCTTTCAGATGTGTGGCACACGTGGTTTATGCATTCTCAGGGTTATGCGATGAATTTTATGGACATTATACGTATACTCTGATTCAGGCAATAGGGTCAATGAATTTTGTTGGTAAGGACTTTCCTTTCGTTGTTTCTCCTTGCAATTAATTGTTTTCAGAAAGACCAGAATCAGATCATTTCCCTGTTAGAGCTACACTTCAGTTTTATGGAGACAAACGCTGTTATGTGCATAGATGAAAAAACATGCCAGTTCTTTGAAAAAAATATGTGTGGAACTGTAATATATGAACAGTGCTCATATCTTATTTAGTAGTTTCTTTATTGTTCTGAAGGGCTGTTCATTGCTCGGCTCCTGCTATTGATCTGGATCAGTCTCCTGGAATAGATGCCATGCATTTGTTGTATTATTATATAATACCAAACTCGAGCAGCTGTGTGACAAAAGAATCCACTTTAATTGCAAGTGAAAAATAACAGTGATTGGTATGACAAGAAATGTAAAGATAATAAAGCCAATGCTCATGACATTCTTGAGAATACCTCTAACTTCCAAAAAGTAACGAGGAAGATAGTGATGCCTGTTGCAGAGCAAGAAGAGGAAATCTATTGAAAAGGAAAGAAGGAAGCCTAGACGGAGTTCTTGACTGAGAAGTTTGTTGCCTCTGTACATAACAGAAGGAGGAGTTGGGTTGCAATGTTAAAAGATCTCCAGTAAAAGAAACAGCCTCTTAATAACATAACAACTGATGACTGGTTTTTAAGCACTGCAAAAGTTGCTCGAAATAGGAGACAATTGTTTAGAACAAAAATGAAGTGAGGATGCGCATGATGATGTCGAATGAACATAGAAGAATGTTAGTTCAAATGAATCGACCCATGTCAGAGAGTAGGTTATGTTAGCAAACATAGATTAAGGAAATAGTTAAAAGGCCACTGGGCCGATTGTATACGGGGGGAATACTTAAAAACGATTAGAGGACTCTTGTCACTGCCCACACGCCTTGTGAAAACAAACTATTCAATGCCAATATTGATGAGGGCATCTTCCAAGAGGACGTGGGACAAGTCTGCTTTAATCCCTAGTTTTAAAAAAGGTTGATGTAAATGACCATGAAATTCCAGCGGTATCTCAATGTCTGTGACGCAAGCAGTAAATCTTACCAGCACAGTATTAACAATAGACTCCAAGAGTGGTTGAAGATTACAGACACAACTAATAGTCTGATACGGTGCATCCAGCACTGCCATTGAATGTAACTGAATAACAGTAGTTGTATTCAGGAAAGGGTGGTTCTGG
>JADBJO010000425.1:695000-714357 GCA_016801955.1 Conus betulinus | reverse complement strand
CGAGAGAAAGCTGAGAATATGGGGTGTGAGTCTGATTGGTCGGTGGTGTGGTGTTGTGTGTGTGGGGTGGCATATTACATGCACAATTGATGTGTGTGTGTATGTGATGTTGTGTGTGTGGTGTGTGTGTGTGTGTGTGTGCGCGCGCGCGCCAAAGGTGACCACCTTGCGTCACAGAGAGAGAGAGGAGAGAGAGAATATAGAGCTAGAGGAGAGAGAGAGAAAATATGTGTATACTAGATTTTCGTTGTTGTTTGTGTGTTGTTGTTTGTTTGTGTTCGCGCGCGCGCGCGTGCAATAAGCGTGTGTGTGTGTTGTTGGTGTGTGTGTGTGTGGTGTGTGGTATATTGGGGTGGTGTGCCTATGACATGCACAAAGTTGTGGTGTGGATATGTGTGATGGGTGTGTTGAATGGGTAAGAGGGGGTAGCGCCGCGGCGCTCGGGCCCACAAAAGACGTTGGGGGGCCCCTTGGGTAATGCACAAAAACACAAAAGCCCAGAACAAAGGTCACCAACACACACACAAAAACGACACACACACAAACCAAAAAGATAAGATAGAACTAGAGAGAGGGAAAAGAAGAGATAAGAGGGGTACGAGAGGAGGGAATATGTGTATACATGATTTGCTCTTCTCGTGGTGTTGTTGTGGGTGTGTGTGTGTGTGGTGTGTGTGTTGTTGCGTGGGGCGCGATGTACAAAAATGCACAGGTTTGTTGTGATGAATGTGTGTGTGTGTGTGTTGGGTGTTTGAATAGTGTTGGGGTTTTTTGTGTATGTGTGCGAGACGCGCGCCCAAAGGGTGGGCAGGCCTTAACCACATAGAGGGGAGAGCGAGAGAAGCGAGGAGAGAGCGAAGAGATAGCTTAGAGAGAGCGGAGGAGAGAGAGATCGAGAGAGTAGTAGTATGAGTTTGGTGCGGATGGCGCACTCACGTGGAAGGGAGAGAGAAACTGCACACGCCGATCGAGTACTTAAATCATGTTTAATGGAAAGGGAAAGAGAGAGAAGTGGGATGGAGGGGGTGGTTGGGGGGGGTGTGGCGGATAGACGAGAGACCGACAGGACAAGCCGGACAGGGACAAAAGTGCAGCGGGAACGTCAGAGCAACATAGAGAGAGGGAAAAGGTACGAACAGAGGGGGGGAATAGAAAGGTAGGACAAGGTGAGAAATCAAGGCGGCCCTAACATAGGACAAGACGAGATCTTGCTCACGGGTTCCTGCATGACAAGAGCTGAGTGGAGCAGAGAGGACAGAGAGAGGAGAGGATAGAGGAGAGAGTGGAGATAGAGAGAGAGCTACCTATCGACGACAAGGCGAACATGGCCGCGAAGCATGAAAGAAATTGGTTACCGATCGTGCTGAACAGAAAGAGAAAGGAAGGAGAGGTAAGTAGGCCTTCGTTACGAGTAGACATGCATACGATAGACGGTAGGACGCGTTGTCAGAACTAGATATAGAGACGATAGAATATAAGATATAGAGAGTAGAGAGGAGAAGAAGAAAAGGAAAAAAAGGAGTGGAAAAAGAAGGAGAGGTATGGAGGGTTAGATGGAAGGGGGAGAGATAGGATAGGAGGAAAGAGGGAGAAGGAGAAAAAAAGAAGAAAAAGATGAGAAGGGAAAGAAAAGGGGGAGGAGAAGGAGGAACGAAGAAGGTGGAGGAATGAGGTAAGGCGGATAGAAGGGAGCGATGGAGTAAGCAAGACGAGACTCAAGAAAAAGGGAGAGGAGAGAAGAGAAGGCAAGGAGACAAAAGGGGAAGAACAGAAAAAATAATGAAGGGAAAGAGGAAGGGAGGAAGCGGAGGGAAGAGGGAGGGAAGGAGAGACGAAAGAGACAACGGAGCGAGAAGGGTGACCAGCATAGAGCCGGGAGGGACGGAAGAGGGCAGCGGGGGGCAAAAGGGCGGAGGAGGGGGGAGAAGGGGGGCGCAGGGAAAGACGGGGAAGTGCATGGAAAAAAACAAAGGCCAAAAAGGCAGGGAATAGGGGACGAGGGAAAGGTAGCAAGGGGAAGGGGACGGGAGACCCGCGGGGGGGAGCATAGCCGGTATTAAAAAACGCCAGGCCGCCGCAAAACACCCCACCGGAAAGTGTGTGACGAGTACATTTGTATGAGTGGTAGCGAAGAAAGTGGTGGGAAATAGAATGAAGGGAGTTGGCAAAGGAGTAGATGAAAAAAGCGAGTGAGAGGGAGTGTGGGGGTGAAAAAGGTAGGGAAGCGCGAAAAAAAGGAGAAAGGCAATACGGGAGAACCTAGAGGGAAAGAGAAGAATAGAAAAACACAGAGAAGACGAGAGGAAGGAAGAGGGAAGGAGACACGAGGGAGGAGAAGGGCGAAGAAACCGAGAAAAGCAGAAATGACACGGGGAGAAGGGGGAAGAAAGGAAGGGAGAGAAAGAAAAGAGAACGGAAGGAGGAAAAAGGGGGAAAGGCGGAGGAAAGGAGACCGCCGGAAGGGGGGCAAAAAACAGGGCGGGAAGGGAGAGGGGAGGAAAGGCAGGGAGGGAAAAGGGTGGGGGGAAGACAAGGGGGAAAGGGGCAGGAAAGGGAAGGGAAGGAAGACAAGAAGAAGGAGAAGGGGAAAGGAAAAAAGGGGAAAAAGAGGGAAGGAAGGAAGGGAAAAGGCGAGAAAAGGAACGGGGGGGGAAAGAGGGGAAGAAGGCAGGAAAGAAAGGAAGGAGGGACAAGGGGGGGGGAGGTTGGGGGAGGAAAATGAAAGGCAAAAAAGCCGGGGGGACAAGAGGGGGCAGGGGGGAAAAAAGGAAAGGCAGGAGAGGCAAGGAGGGGAAGAGAGAGAGGGGGGGGAGAGAGAAAGAAAAAAAAGAAGGAAAGAGAAGCAGAGAGGGAGGAAAGGGAAGGAAGAAAAAACGGAACAGGAAAGGAAGGAGGAAGGGAAGGAAAAGAGGAACGAAGGGGGGAGGGGAGGAAGGGGAAGGAAGGGGGAGAGAAGAAGAGGGGAAGGGGGGGAGAAGAGAAGGGAAGGGGGGGGGACAGGGGGGGCGAACAAGGAGGGCCAAGGGAGAAAAGAGAGGAGAAGCGGGAAGAACGGAGAAGGGAAGAAAGAATGGGAAGGAAGGGGAAGACGGAAAGAAAAGAAGAGGAAAGAAGAGGAGGAAGGGGAGGGAAAGGGAAGAGGGGGGGGACAGGGAAGAAACGCGGTAATATAGAAGAGGGAGGAAGAAGGAAAAAAGAGGGGGGAAGGAGGGACAAAGAGCGGAAAGAACAGGGAAGAAAAAAGAGACAGGAAAAGGGGACCAAGGGAAAGGAGGAGAAGAGGGGGAGGGGAGGAAGGGGGGGGAAAAACAAGGGGGAAGAGGGGAAAAACGGGAGGAAGGGGGGGAGAGGAGAAAGGGAAGAAAGGAAGGAAGGAGGGGAGGAGGGGAGAAAAAAGGGAAAGGAGGAAGGGGGGAAGGGGGGAAAAGAAGGAAAGGGGGGGAAAGAAAGAAGGAAAGGAAAAGGAAAAGGAAAAAAAAAAAGGGAAAAAAGAAAGAAGAAAAAGAGGGAGGAAAGGACGGGGAAAGGAAAAAAAGGAGGAGGAAAAGGAAAAAGAAAGGGGAAGAGGAAGGGGAAGGAAAAGGGGAGGAAAGGGGAGAAAGAGGAGGAAAAAAAAAAAAAAGGAAAAAAGAAGGGGGTGAAAGGAGAGAGAAGGGGGAAAGGGGGGAAAGGAGGAGAAGGGGAAAGAAGGAAGGGGGAAGAAAGGGGAAGGGAGAGAAAAAAGGAGGGAAAGAAAGGGGAAGGGAAAAAAAAGGGAAAAAAAGAAGGAATGGGGGGGAAGAAAAAAAGGGGAAGAGGAGGGGAAAAAAAGGAAAGAAAGAAAAGAAAAGGGAAGGAAGGGGGGGGCAAAGAAAAGGAAAAGGGAAGGGAAAGGAAAAAAGGGCGAGGGAAAAAAGGGGAAAGAAGGGGAGGGAAAGAAGAAGGGGGGGGGAGAGGGAAGAAAAAGGGGAGAAAAAAGGAGGGGAAAAAAGGGGGGAAGGAAAAAAGGGAAACAGAAAGGGAAAAGAGGAGGGAAAACAGAGGAAGGGGGGATTAGGGGGTAAAGAAAAAACATGTGAGGGGGGAGGAAAGAAAACAGAAGAAAAAGAAATTCGAGAAGAGGGAGGAAAAAAGGGGAGAGAGGAGAAAAAAGGAAAAAAGGGGTAAAGAAAAAAAAGAGAAAAAGTGGAAGAGGAAGGGTAGGGGGAGAAAAGAGGGGGGGAAAGAAAAGAGGAGGAGGAAAAAGGAAAGGGGGAAAAGGGGAGGGGAGAGGGGGATAGGAAAGGAAGGGGGAGGAGAAAAAGAAGGAAAGGAAGGGAGGGAAGGAGGGGGGAAAGAAGAAAGGGGGAGCGGAGAGGGGCAAAAAACTACAGAAAAGAAAAAAGGAGGAGACGGGGGAGCAGAAGGCGAAAAGGAAAGGAACGAACGAAAGGGGTGAAAAGGAAGAAAAAAGGGGAGGGGACAAACAGGAGGGAGGAAGAGGGAGGGGGAGGACACCAGGAACAATTCAAACTTCATTACACACACAGGAAGACGGGGGAAAGAATGGGACAAAGATGGGATAAGGGAAGGGGCTGAAGAGGAGAGGGAAGAAGAGGGGGAAAGCAGTAAAAAAAAAAAGAGGAGGCGAGAAAGAAAGAGAAGGAGGCTGGGAAGAAAGGGGAAGCGGGAGAAGGAAGGAAGATTCCCTCAAAGGTCTACGAAGGGAGGAAGAGGAAGAAAGGGGATGAAAAGAAAGGGAAGGCTGGGGAAGAGGAGGAGGAAAGGGGACGATTTCAGGTAATTTCTACCCTTCATTGAAGATCCACTTTCTCTTTTCCTTTCTCCCTCGGGGGAGAAAGAAGAAAAGAAGAAGTCTCCTCTCTTACGGGGGGAGGGGCCACCTTCTTTCCGAAAGAAGAGAAAAACTCGATCAAGAGCCCTGGGAAGAAAAAAGAAAAGAACTCGAGGGCTTTCTCTTTTTCCTCCCCTCTGGCTCCCTAAGAGGGGAATTTTTTAGGTCCTTCAGGGGAAGAAGTCAGGGGGAGTGCCCTTCCGACCCCACCTCTTCCCCTTCTGAGGGGAGGAAGGGGACAATGAAGCTGAAAGAGGCAAAGGGAAAAGGGGGAGAAAAAGAGGAAAGAAGAAAAAGGAAAGGGGGGGGGAAAGCGAATGGAGAGAAAAAAAAGAAGGGGCAGGGATGGGGGAGGGGAAAGGGAGGTGGTGGGGCGAAGGA
Source organism: Conus betulinus (assembly GCA_016801955.1). Taxonomy (NCBI): domain Eukaryota; kingdom Metazoa; phylum Mollusca; class Gastropoda; order Neogastropoda; family Conidae; genus Conus; species Conus betulinus. The sequence goes on along the minus strand of JADBJO010000425.1, from coordinate 709,163 downwards.
AGAGAGGGAAGGGGGGAGGAAGGGAAGAAAAGAGGAAAAAAGGACCAGGGAAAGGGAACGGGGTGTGGAGGAAGAAGGAAAGGAAAAAAAAAAGGGGGAGGGAAAGTGGGGAAAAAAGAAGTAGGAGAGAAAAAGGAAAAAAGAAAGTGAGAAAAAGAGGAAGAGAGAAAGGAAAGAAGAAACGAAAAAAGAAGGGGGGGAGGAAAAAAGGGCAAGAAGGGAAGAGGAGGAAAAAGAAGAAAAAAGGAAAAGGGAAGGGAAGAAGGGGAGAGAGGGAAAAAAGGAGATAGGAACACTCGAAGAGAAAGGCAGAGGGGAGAAAGGGAAAAAGGAAAGGAAAGAAAAGGAGAGGACGGTGGGGGAGGGGGGAGGAGAGGGAAAAAAAAGAAAAGGAAGAGGGAAAAAAAAGAGGGGAAACGGGGGGAGAATAGAGGGAAAAAAAAAAGAAGGGGGAGGGGGGGGGAAAAGGGGGAACAGGGGAGGGGAAGAAAAGAGGGAGAGGGGAAAAAAAAGGGGAAAAAGGAAAAAAGGAAAAAAGGGACAGGGCGAAGAAAAAAGAAAGGGAGGAAAGGAAAAGGGGGGAGGAAGGGAACAACAACGGAAAAAGGAGGGGCCGTAGAAACAGAGGGTGGAAGAAAAGGGTGGAGGGGGAAGAAGGGAAGAGAAAGGGAAAAAAAAAGAAGGAGGAAAAGGGAGGGGAAAAAAAGAAAGGGAAAGAGAAAAGAGTGAAGAGGGGAAAAAACGAGGGGGGCGTGGAAAAAAAAGGGAAAAAAGGGGGAAAAAAGAAAAGAAAAAAGGGGGGGAAAAAAAATGAAGACTGGGAAGGAGGGGAAGCAAGGAGACAAATGAAAAGGGGGAGGAGAGGAAGGAAAAGGAGGGGATGAGGATAGAGAGAGAAAGGAGGGGGGAGGAAAAAGAGGAAAAAGACACAGGAAGGGGGGGAAAGATAAGGAGAAAGCAGAAAAGGGGAAAGAAGAGGGGGACTAGAAAGGAAAAGCCCACGAAGAGAGGACACAGAGTGGAAACCCACGGGAGAGGGGGGAGAAGGAGGAGTAGGGGGAAAGGGGCTTCATACAGATAAACAGGAGGGGGGGGGGGAAAGGGAAAGAAAGGGGAAGGCTCTCCTGTGGAGGGAGGGTGGGAGGGGGAGGGGGGGGGACAAGGGGGGGGGGAGAAAAAAAAAAAAGAAGAAGGGGAGGGGAGGGGGAGAGGGAAAACACAGGAAAAAAACAGAAAGAGGGGGGGACGGAAGGGAGGAAGGGCCGGAGACGCAAAAACACACAGAAGAGAAAAACAGAAAAAAAAGGAAAAACGCACGCACTAAGGAGCGATGGGGAAAAAAGAGACAGGGATGGGAGAAAGGGAAAAGAATCAGTATACACATATTCTCTCTCTCTCTCTCTCTCTCTCTCTCTCGGATCTCTCTTGGGTCCTCTCTCCTCGTGTCTCCTCTCTGTCTGTGATAAGGTGTCCACCTGTGGCGCGCGGCGCGCACGCACACACACCCCACACACGGCACACACACACACACACACACACACACTACCCACTTGTGCATGTACATAGGCCCCCCCCGGCAAAACACACACAAACACACAAGAAATCAAGTATACACACATATTCTCGCACCCACTCTCTCTCTCCTCAGGAATCATTCTCTCAGCTTCTCTCTCTCTCCTCTCTCTGTGGGTGTGTGTTGTGTGTGTGTGTGTGTGGTGTGATAAGGTGGCCGCACCTTTGGCGCGCGCGCACGCACCACACACCACACACACACACACACACACCCACAAACACACAATATGCACACACACACACACACTTGTGCATGGTACCATATGCCCTCTCTCCGCACACACACCACACACCCACACACCACACACACACCACACACACACGCACACCCACACACACAGGCACACACACACACAGAGAAATCGTATACATATATCTCTTCTCTCCTCTCTCTCTCTCTCTCCATCTCTCTCTCTCCTCTCTCCTCTCTCTCTCTCTCTCTTTGTGTGTGTGTGTGTGTGTGTGTACATCCCCTCGCTTGTGTGTGTGTGTGTGTGTGTGTGTGTGTGATGTCATGAAACAGTGACAGTGCTACGACGCTACGTACTTGAAAAGACATGGCCTTTGAGCTGGCGTAAGGCCCTGACGGTGATAACGGTTGCGATAAGCGAGGCGGGCAGACGCGCGGTCGGCGGCTTTGAAGAGGTTGATCTAAGAAGAAGAAAGAAAAAAGCCAGAGCCAAGGGGTGGAAAGCCTCATGATTGTCGATCATTTGATCATTGAGAGCAAAAAAATACTTCCTCGACGCTCAACTTAGCTGAATCAAGATAGGGAGTCGGCAGCCGGGTCACATGATTTAAAAAAAAAAAAAAAAAAAAAATGCCTTGCAGCCAGCACAGAAATAGGGTAGGGCCAGTCCCATAACACGGGTAGACTTCTCGGTCGCTGGTGACATTGACACACGTGAACACTTTTCGTTTGTGTCAGGCCTGTTCGGCAGAGCTGCCGACCGGTTTGCACGTGTAAAATACACGAAGCACACGATGTCTTCTGCTGTTCATAAAAAACCTTTTGCTTTCTTGACATGGAATGTCAATGGTTTCATGTCAGAGCTTTGTTGATTCTGATTTGATCTCACTTCTTAGTCAGTTCGACTTTGTGTGTTTAACAGAAACATTTATTGATGAATGCCGTGATGATTTGTTTGTTAGTTATAAAACATTTTGCAAGCCCGCAATCCAATTCGCAAGTCAAGGGAGACGATTTGGAGGTGTCGTATGTCTAATAATAAAAAAAAAAATGAATTCATCCCCTTTGTTAGATCGATCGAAGTGAATTATCCAAATTCAGTTATGTTCTTGATTGACAAACTCTTGTTTGGAACAGATACGGACATTTTGTATGTCTGCTCGTACATTCGTCTCAAATGATCTCCTTTTTATGTCCATTTTGATGTAGATAATGGTATTGATACACTGGAAGAACGTTTAACTAACCTCTTGATGATTAATGATGTTTATGTTATTTTGAACGGAGATTTAAATGGTAGAACTTCTTAAATCACTCATGATGATTTTATGGGTTCCATGTTTTTGATACACAACATGACTGTCAGTCTTTCAGTATCTATCGATGTTCCCAAGATAAAAAATCTAAACAAATCATGGAAATTGTTGTTAAACATGTGCATTGCTTTGAATTTGTGCATCCTAAATGGTGTATGTAAAGGCAACCATAAAGAATGCTCTACATATGTTTCTGACTGTGGAAGTAGTGTAAATGATTATTTCATATTTTCATCTGATGTTTGTGAATTGCGGGTTGTAGAATGAGTAGAGTCTGATCATTTCCCTGTAACACTTAATGTTCGTTTCCCTTGCGGAAACCCTAGCAGACGTTAATAAATGAGGTCATGACGATGTTATAGAAAAAAAAATTGTCCGGAATGACAAATGCTCTTCTTTGTTTTGTGATACCCTATGTCCTGCAAAAGCGAGTGAAAATTTTGATATTGCCACAAGTTTGATAGATCCTGGTGTCAATCATGCACTTAATACGTTTAACGAATGTATATGAAAATGTACTGAATGTACGAAAAAAATGTATACACGGTCATGATAGAATATCAAAAGACTGGTTTGATCATGAACGTGCTCTTAATAAAAGAAAGACGAGAAGATTATTGAGAATAAGTTGCCGTTCGTTGAAGGACACTGACAGAACTACATATGTTATAGCCAGGCGTGAATTTAAACATTTACTAAAGAGAAAAGAGAAGGAATATAAGAAGTCATTGATAGGTAAATTAGTAACATGTATAAAGTCTCAGGTGGATTTCTGGGCTGTAAATCACAAAAAAATCTCCAAAAGGAACACAGCCTAGAAACAACATTTCAGCTGAGATGTGGTTTCAACACTTCAAAGCCTTGTTAGAGTTAAATACTGACAATGAGTCAAGCCAAGAGGAGTCAGAAGGGTTTGACTATGAGTCTGATAGTTTGTATGAACCGTCCCATTAGTGAAGAAGAAGTGTTATTAGCTATTAAAAAAAACTGAAAAACCGTAAAGGCACCAGGCCCCAATGACATTATAGTGAACTGTTCAAAATTCTCTTCTGCCCAGGTTGTGCAGCTTTGTGCAAAATTGTTAAACAAATTGTTTGATAATGGTACGTTTCCAAATAAGTGGATGGAATCAATTATTTTGCCTTTCTTTAAAAAGGGCGACGCTAATAATCCAAATAATTATAGGGGCATCTCCCTCAGCAATGTAAGTAGTAAAACTGTATTGAATGATAGTAAATGATAGGCTGCAAGAATAGATGGAAGAAAAAAAACATTACTGGTGATCACCAAGCTGGTTTAAAAAAAAAAAGGTTATGTGACTGTTGACCACATGTTTACTTTAAACGCTCCAGTTAGAAACAGTTTCCTATAATCGAAAATTGTACGTTGCTTTTTATAGACTTTGAAAAAGCGTTTAATTCCATAAAAATAGAAATCTTCTTTGGCTAGCCATGGTTAAAATGGTATTATGGGTAAAACTGTATAGATGGTATCAGAAGCATGTATGAGGTAGTTACAGCTAGAGTTCGTTGTGGTGCCAAACTGGCAGATTTTATTAGCTGTACAGCTGGGGTTAGGCAAGGCGATGTTTTTGCAGTCCTGTTCTCTTTTCGCTCTGATTCAATGAATTAGCCATTTAAATGATCAACAACGGAAGACTGTCAGCTTTGCTGACACTGGGTGCTTTTGAAGTGACTATTCTTTTATTAGCAGATAATGTGGTTTTGATATCGGAAACTGTAATTAGTTTACAGACTCAATTGAAAAGTTTACAATGCGCAGCTGCTTTTTTTCCAACTGAGGGTTAATTTGTCCAAAAAGTAACATCATTGTATTTCGTAAGGGTGGTTATTTAAGTACAAGTGAGAGGTGGTTTCTATGGTGATGACTCAATGCCTGTTATGCATGCTTATAAGTATTTGAGTATATTTTTGCTCTACACGTCTAAGTTTTGCTAGTGCGTGTAAGGATCTTGCACAGCAAAAAAAACGCGTTACTCTGTATTATCAAAAAATTGTATGTCCTCAATAATAGACCTTTTCATGTATTTCTCTCAAGTCATTTGCTAGTCAGGTTCAGCCAGCTGTACAGTATGGGTCTGGAATTGTGGGGGTTAGATGGCGCTGCTGTATACTGTGAATCTGTGCACACTATTCGCATTAAAAAGGTTCTTGGGTGTGGACAGGCGAACGCCTAAAGACTTTCTATCTATGGTGAGACGAATAGATTCACCATGCATATAGTTTCAGTAGTACAAATGCATCCGTTGTAGGCTGAATTTACTTCATATGAAGGACCCACAGATTACCACGTCAAAGCTTATAAAAGGTTCTATTGTCTTATGATATGATTATCATTATTATCTTCTTATCGTTACTATTTAAACTCGCATTGTGTCTCCTTAGTAGCTGCGTCATCTCCATTCAACGTCCATTTTGCGCCCAGTTTGAAGAAAGATAAGTGATTGCTCGTTTTTCATTTTCATTGTCCTGATGTTGTTCGTCTGTGCCCGCCCCGAAGAAGGCCAAAGAGGTCAAAAACGTATCGTGTTTTTGTCATGTATTTGTTCATCCCTTTCGTCCGGCAGAATGTTTTTTTTGTTTGTTTGTTTGTTTGTTTGTTTTGGTGTTGTGTGTGTGTGTGTGTGTGTGTGGTGTGTGTGTGTGTGTGGGTGTGTGTGTTTGTGTGTTTTCTTGTAAGTTTGTAAACAACAGAGATACGTTTCGTGATCCCCTGAGATACCGTTTTGCATCCTCAAGTATGTAATGTTTTTTTAAATTTTATTGTCTGATTTCAGGAAATTACACACAGAAGTATGATACACTGGATACGAAGACGATGTAAGTATGAAGTATGACAGTAACGACACGCACGGGAGTACTATTGTAAAGTGGAATAGGAGGGAACAGGGGAGGAGTTGGGTAATGCGAGACGGGGAAGAGAGTGAGTGGGGGCACGCCATCTTCCACACCAACACCAGACCGTTGGTTTCATCTCCCTTTTATTTCAAATCATAGTTTGATCGAAACCAATCACACCGACCTATTAAAAACATAAACAATAATAATCATGAGCATGGGATATATATATATATATAAAAAAAACATATACAAAAACACATCATTCAAAGTAAGTCAAGACAAGTATCACAACGTTCATAATGGAATTGTGAAATCATGCATTAAAACACATAGGTCTTAGCTTCAAAGAATACCATATATATTGTCCCTTCAGCACATAGACATTGCCAAAATTAAGGTGCAGATTTATAACAAAAAAGCACAAAAGGCCTCCCGGTAGGAGATTATACATATCTTTTCAATCAGTAACATAATCATATCATAATCATAACAGTTAACCAAGGAGATCTCCGGTGCGAACGGCAGGATCAAACAATATAATTATAGGTAAAACCATAGCCAAACCAAAGGCAAAAGCATCAACATACCTTTACCTTTACAAACACCCGAATAACAGGACCAGCATCACAGCCTTCACTACACTCTGCTCAGTGAAGAAATGATCTCAGTCCCAGAACGCTGGGGAGTATATAGGCCTTCCAGCCCCTTTCAGCGAGATCTTTCGAGAAAAAATTCCTCTGTGGCCTGAGTCACAATGGGACCCAAAAAAAGCGTCTAAAATGTCTAAGATCTGACTTTGCTGGGCAGGTCTTGAACAGACATCCATCCCCTGGCCCGACAACCATTGGGGCCGACCGTAATGTAAGTGGCTGGATCTGGAGGAGTGGAGATGAAACAGACCATTCAGAGACTCTGTACCTGGGGCAAAATCCTGCAATCCACTCACCTGGGGATATTTACCTCTCTAAAATCTCAAGTCCACCTCAACAAAGACAACACCAACCATGGCTCCACACTCCCAGGGCTGTCTCCTCGGCCTATACTTAGTCTTCCAGGCCAACCAATCCAGACCAGCCACGGTTCAACGAGAGGCTGAAGACCTCCTTAGCAAAAGCAACACCAATTACAATGTGGCTGAAGTCCAGATGGCTGTCCTCTGTTCTCAAATGTTGGGCAGGATCATACCCTGTACACTATGAATAAGTCAAGAGATATTCTGTGTGTTTAAAAGGCTGTGCCAGTCTTGAATAAAAAGTTACTGCTGTTTAGGTTTTCTTATGGGAGCAAAAGTTACCCTACTTGTTTACAGATATTGTAAGTATAAAAGTGATACACACAGGTGTATTAGCTAGTGGTTTTTAAACAGGTTGTATACATGTAAACAAGCGACACAGACACAAGTGTACAGTTAAAAGATATAAGGGTAAAGTGGCAAGTATTATGTACAGTTAGTGGGGTCAAACAGACGATATAAATACAAAGGTGACAGACATGTGTACAGTTTTGTGAGTTAACACATATTTTAAGTATGAAAGTTGACAGACACTGATGTAAACTTTGTGAGTCAATAGAGGAATAAGTATAAAAACTGACACAGGTTTGTGTGTGTGTGTGTGTGTGTGTGTGTGTGTGTGTTTGTGTGTGTGTGTGTGTGTGGTGTTCCGACGTACAAAGTGGGTTTATAGCCTGGTCGAACACTCCCGAAAATGGGTTCTTTGACGTAAACCCACTGTTTTAGTTCAACCTTTTAAAACCTTTTTAGTTAAACCTCTGTGTGTGTGTGTGTGTGGGTGTGTGGTGCTTGTGTGTGTGTGTGTGTGTGTGTGTGGTGTGTGTGTGTGTGTGTGTGTGTGTATGTGTGTCTGTGTACGTGAGTGCATTTGCGCATGTGTGTATTGTTGTGCTTGTTTGTGTGTATATGTATCCGTGAGTGTGTGATTCAGCATGAGAGAAAGAGAGAGAGAGAGAGAGAGAGAGAGAGAGAGAGAGAGAGACAGAGAGTCTTGGGGGGAGGGAGTGGGAAAGCACAGAGAGAGAGAGGGAGGGAGAGAGCAAGAGCGAGAGCGAAAGCAAATATTTATTCAACGGCCAAAGCTCACTAATAAATGAAGTGTCACATCATGCAGTGCAGATCACCAGGTATGATTCTTTAAATGCCTACAAGAACAAGAACACCGATGTGTGATTCGACTTTTAAAATACCGAGACATCACAACACGGAGTGTCTTTTGAGTTTCATTTGTAAACACGCAAAGCCAAGTTGAATGATAGTAACTGGACAATGTTACGAGATTCGTTCAAAAGTTACAATGATTAACGTTGTGCCTGTAGTTCAGAGACAGAGATAGAGAGAGAGAGAGAGAGAGAGAGAGAGAGAGAGAGAGAGACAGAGACAGACAGAGACAGACAGACAGACAGACAGACAGACAGACAGACAGACAGAACCAACAGACGGATAGATAGAGAATCATTGATTGATAATCTTTATTTCAAGAGTAACAGGTAAGCAAATACATGCACTTTTTCATCCGGTCGAAAGAGAGAGAGAGAGAGTAGAGAGAGAGAGAGGGAGGGAGGAGGGGGAGAGACAGACAGACAGACAGACAGACTGACCGAGAATTATTAAATGATAATCTTTATTTCCAATGGTAACAGATAAGTAGATATATACTTTTTTTTCATCCGGTCGAGAGACAGACAGACAGACAGGGCAGACTGACCGAAATCAATGATTGGTAATCGTTATTTCCAAGGGTAACAGATAAGCAAAGACATGCTTGTTTGCATCACAGAGAGAGAGACAGACAGACAGACAGTCAGAGAAAATAGAGAGAGAGAGAGAGAGAGAGAGAGAGAGAGAGAGAGAGAGAGAGAGAGTTGAGGAATGTATGGGTACGCATCTTTCGTTCCCATATTATCCACTGTTTCAGGTATTCCCATCTTTTCACTGATAGTTGGTACGGTGCTGATAGTGCTGTTTATATTTTCATACACGCCCGTCACGCTTCAAAACTTGCTTCCCGTTTCCAAGTTTATTCCTCTTTCCTCGTCTGACGCCAGATCCAATAAAGTAATAAACGACATGTTTTTGTTGCTGCGTTTTTGATTTTAGAAATTCATCTTCTGTGTTTGTCGTGTAACCTCATACTAGCCGAGTCATTCTTCTCTCTCTCTCTCTCTCTCTCTCTCTCTCTCTCTCTCTCTCTCTCTCTCTCTCTCTCTCTCTCTCTCTCTCTCTCTCTCTGTGTGTGTGTGTGTGTGGTGTGTGTGTGTGCGTGTGTGTGTGTGTGTGTGTGTGTGTGTGTGTGTGTGTGTGTGTGTGGTTGGTTGGTTGGTTGGTTTCGTGTTGCTGGGTGAGCTGTTTCGTCGTGTGATATCACACAACAAGGATCGACATCAGCCTGATGGCTTCGCGTGTTCAAGTTGGCTGTGTATTTTGTTGTCTGACAGGACAAGGGACAGAACACACCTATGTTTTTGGTGTTCCCTTGTCAAAGTTGCCGCTCTTTTGTCTCCTGACGGCTCAGTAAGCAACAGCATGTATCCGTGCATTGGTTTTAGTGCTTCCATGTTTGATTCTGTTTCATCGTCTGACCTCACTACGGGCAAAGCTAAGCATCTGAAAACTTTGTTGAGGGTTTTCTTAGTTTGCTTCTTTCTTGTTGTTTGATATCGAACAAACAAGCAAAGGTAGCTGCATGTGTGATGGTGACGAGTTTTTACGTTACTTGTTGTTCGTTCGTCTGACATCCCAATAGCAGACATTTGTGTGTTGGTGTTATCTTCTAAGTTACCTCTCTCTCTCTCTCTCTCTCTCTCTCTCTCTCTCTCTCTCTCTCTCTCTCTCTCTCTCTCTCTCGTCTGAAACCGCAACAGGCGAAGACTTTGGAGTTGAATTTCCCTCTTTTCTCTCTTGCTATTGACATTTTGTTTCTTTTGTATGTCTTTTCTCTTTCTCTGTCTTTCTTCCTCACATTTTAAATTTCGATTTTCCATTCCTTTTTTCCCTTTTCGTCTCCAACCACAAGCGCGAGATCCACCAACGGAATTGACTGAGTGTAATTTTGAATAGTGGGTCTCGACTCAAAACCCCGCTTGATAACCTCCCTTTGAAAGACAGCTCGTTTCTGTCGTTTTTTTGGGGGGGTCGGATTCATTTGTTAGTGTTATCTGACATTTACACTGCATTAAGATGTTTTCTGATGACCTGTACTTTTAACGAAAAGAAATCACAAACTTGCGGTCGTGAAATAAGGGCTGGTGCACGATGGGAACGCTCCCGTGAAGGTTCTGTCGTGTTACATCTAGTGGTCATTACACAATGGCATTTGCTAAACAGCACTAAACAGCAGTTATGTGCCTTGATGTCTCAATGGAATGCCCTGTTCGCGAGCCTGCAGCCTATGTGGACACAGCGCAGGTTTCCAAGGCTGGTGCAGGATTGCTCCCAGCTGAATGTTCTGATTTCTGTCCCGTATTCTGTGCCACCTCAGCGGCACTGCATCCACGCCGCTTATTTCGAACCCTCGTCCACAACCACAACCCGGCCCGTCCCGCACCAGCAATCCACAGGGAACAGTCAATGTCGAGTCGTCAAGAGGCAACCCACAGGAGGAGACACTGTCCTGCTGTCGAGTCACTTCGATAGTGTTCAATGTTCAGATCCAACTTGTGCAGGACACTACCTACTAAACCACCTGCTGACGACAATAATTGCAAAGTCGCGGGGCCGGCGTAAGTGAGCTCTCCCCCTAGAGGGCGTCAGCACGTCCGTCCAACGGCAAAGTGGAAACAGAAAAAAAAAAAAAAAAAAAAAAAAAAAAAAAAAAAAAAAAAAAAAGACTTTTACAAAATGAAGAGGGAAAGTAAAACAAACAACAACAAAAAAGGAAGGAAAAAAAAAACAATGAAGGTAAAATAAAAGGTAAATAATTACAAGGCGAGAAGGGAATGGAGATGTTAAGAAACAGAACAGGAAAAGGTATGGGTACTAACCCGAAAAGTCCGGAGAACCGAAGGGAGAAAAGAGAGAAGGAATAGATAAATCCTTGGAGAACTCCAGTACCTTAATGGGAACAGGGAGACGATACTATACTGTTTTTAAGCAGACAAGAAAGGGGAAAGACAAACAGTTCCCTGGCATAGCAGCGAACACCAAGGGGGAGGTGGCAGCTCTCCTTTGCGATACACCGATGTGAGAAGCCAGTGTCAGGCGGCGCAGCGAACTTCCAGCCATATGGGTGACGGGCGGGTCTAGCCGGTGTCGCCGGGGGACGACTCCTGGAGAAGTGGAATGATCGGCGATAAAGCGCTCTCAGACCACAAATATCGCGGCCTAGGATGCCATGCTTTGGGGCCGGGCATGGGACCATCCTCTCACGGGGTAGGGATGAAAAAATTACCCCTCTCCGCTGTAGTCTGCGTGGACCATAGAAGTGACTCGTGCAGCGCTCCAGCGACTTGTCCTGCTCCCTCCTTGAGGCAGCCTCACGCGGCACAGGACCATCGCCACCCGAGCATGAAGAAGGCCGCCTGGTGGCCCTGAAGACAGGCCTTTTGAGGAGGAAAGAGGCGAAGAATACCGACGCCCATCGTCGGCCGACCAACACTTGAATGTGAACCCAAGTTCTCGAGGAACCAGAGCTGAGAGAGAGCGACAGACGACGTCCGGAACCAGACCCACTATTGCCAACGACAACAACTGCCACAAAATATGCAGACTTCAGTCTGCAAGATATCCTGTCCTTAAGAACCTCTGGCCAGTAAGGCGTCAATATCCCACTGACCCATTGACCGAGAGAAAGACAAGAACAGAGAGGGTGAAGAACGAGAAAGGTAAAGAGTAGAGGGCAGTAATCGATGCCGAAGAAGAGCAAAGAATGGAAAAGGTACAGGAGAATCATGGGGGGGAAATTGTGGAACGTAAAGAAAAAAAATGAGATGAACATCGTGTATCACGTAAAGGAGAAAGAGGATGAAGAAGGATGGTGGCGGTATTCAGTGTTCATCATTCACTCTGTGCGGCTGCGCAGCATTTTTATACAGTGCTGTAGCTTATTAGATGCCGTGAACAGTTTGTGCCTGTGCGACCACGCTAATGTGAGAGTTAAGCGTGTTGATGGTGATGATGATGATGATGATGGTGGTGATGATGATGATGATGATGATATCTAGATAATTGTGTGTGCGTGTGTGTGTGTGTGTGTGTGTGTGTGTGTGTGTGTGTGTGTGTGTACACAGAGGTCACAGAGAAGATGTGGTCACAGCGAGAGTCGGACTGGGGGCAGACGAAAGAAACAACGAAGACAAAGAAAAGATGGAAAAGAAACGAGAGGAGGACGGAGGAAACAGCAGTGAAGGTAGGTAACTTGAGAAGAGCAGAGTGTGGAAGATGAGTAGATGGAAGGTGACAAGGGATGGGAAGGGGTGTCAACATCAGCATCAACACGGTTACATGGGTAGACTGGAGTCTGTGCGTGGTTGTGTGTGTGTGTGTGTGTGTGTGTGTGTGTGTGTGTGTGTGTGTGTGTGTGCGAGAGTGTGCGAGTGTGTATGTGTGTGTGTGTGTGTGTGTGTGTGTGTGTGTGTGTGTGTGTGTGTGTGTGTGTGTGTGTGTGCGAGTGTGTGTGTGTGTGTGTGTGTGTGGTGTGTGTGTGTGTGTGTGTGTGTGTGTGAGTGTGTTTGTGTGTGTGTGTGTGTGTGTGTGTGTGTGTGTGTGTGTGTGTGTGTGTGTGTGTGCTTGAGAGAGAGGCAGAGACAGAGACACAGAGAGAGAGAGCGAGAGAGAGAGAGAGAGAGAGAGAGAGAGAGAGAGGAGAGAGAGAGAGAGAGTGTATTATTGCATGTTTGAAATTGTTCGTGCGCGTATGTATGTATGAGTATGTGTGTGTGCGCACGCGCCCGCACACGTGCGTATGTGTGTGTGTGCGTGTGTGTGTGTGTGTGTGCGTGTGTGTGTGTGTCTCTCTCTGTATGTGTGTGCGTGCGTGCGTGCGTGCGTGTGTGCGTGCGTGCGTGTATGCGTGTATGTGTGTATGTGTGTGTGTGTGTGTGTGTGTGTGTGTGTGTGTGTGTGTGTGTGTACAGACCTCGCAGCGAGAGACGGACAGGAGGGAGACGGAATAAACAACGAGGACAAAGAAAGGTGGAAAGAAAACAAAGAGGCGGAGGAGGGTGAAAAGAGCAGCGAAGGTAGGTGAACGGGGAGGAGGAGAGTGTTTGAAGGAGAAATGAATGGAGAGGGCGAAGGTGCGGGAAGGGAAGTCAGCATGGACATCAACAGGGATACATGGCTACACATGCAAGTGCCAAGGGAGATAAACGCACTGATAAACTGCACAGCAAGGGGAGATAAACGAACTGGTAAATTGCCCAGCAAGGGGAAATAAACGAACTGGTAAATTGCCCAGCAAGGGGAGATAAACGAACTGATACATCGCCCAGCAAGGGGACATAAACGAACTGATAAATTGCCCAGCAAGGGAGATAAACGAACTGATAAACTGCCCAGCAAGGGGAGATAAACACTGTTGGCATCTACTTGTTCCAAATAAAAGTCTAAATCCACGGTCACAGTTAGGCCCAAATGCTATACTTAAAGTTGCACCTGGCTTTTGTCAGAAGATCAGCCAGTACCAGAATATATTCATCGTACAGTCCAGCCCTTGACCCACCCCATACCTGACTCTGAGGCAGGTCTCATGTCCGTTTCGTTTTCTATGCAAGCACAATCCACGTGACACTTCCTTTCTCTTCGTCTGCCAGATTTTTCACTCCAAAATCCTTGTGCCCCACCAACGACGTAGAAGCATAAGAAGTCCCCAAGTCGTGCATCATTCTGCTATTTTTGCTGACATATGACATTGAACTAATAGACCGCCCCTTAAATTCCAGGAGCAAATGATCTTTTTCATATTCAAAACACTTTGTTTTTTTTCTCACAGAGCCAGAGCAATTTTCATCTGTTCAAACCTTCTTACTACTTGACGTTTGCTGTAACTCAGAAATCTGACCTGTAGAAAAGTATCATGTATAGTCTAGCCACTCGGAGGCAACTCGACTCTCTCAGCAAAAAAAAAACTTGTTACAGGGATTATTTCCCTTTAACTACTCAGCCATGTGGGAGTGATCATTTCCGACAGGTCTGCCCACCAAGCAGAGGATGTTGCTATATTTGGAGCATGGGGAGAGAGAAAAAAAAAAATGACTGAACTTTATTCGAAAA
>JADBJO010000425.1:677500-685000 GCA_016801955.1 Conus betulinus | reverse complement strand
AGACAGACAGACAGATAGATAGGTAGGTAGAGAGAGGAGAGAGAGAGAGAGAGAGAGAGAGAGAGAGAGAGAGAGAGATGGATGGATGGACAGATAGATAGATATGAAGTGTGTGCATGTGTGTGTGTGTGTGTGTGTGTGTGTGTGTGTGTGTGTGTGTGTGTGTGTGTGCAGAGAGAGAGAGAGAGAGAGAGAGAGAGAGAGAGAGAGAGAGAGAGAGAGAGAGAGAGATGACCTGAAATGTTTGTGGTGATCACACACTCACTGTGTTACCAGCCCGCTGTCCTGGCCCTGAACTTCAGCCACCCCCTGGTGCGCAAACTGACCATTGAGAAGAGAACTCGCATCATGAGTGCTGGGGTGTTCGTCGCCAACCTCACGCGATGGAGAGCTGAGCATATAACTGCTCAGTTGGATTACTGGATGAAACTTAACGTCAGGTATTTTCACCATTCCTCTCTGTCTCTGTCTGTCTGTCTGTCTGTCTGTCTGTCTGTCTGTCTGTCTCTCTCTCTCTCTCTCTCTCTCTCTCTCTCTCTCTCTCTCTCTCTCTGTATGTGCGTATGTGTGTGTGTGAGTGCGTGTGCGCGCGCGTGTGTGGGGAGTAGTTCTGTCTGTGCGCGTGTGTGAGTACTTCTCTGTGTGAGTATTTCTATGTGTGTAAGTATGTGAGTACTTCTCTTTACGCCCATGTGTATTTCTGTATGTGTCCGTTTTTTTGTTTGTTTGTTTGTTTGTTTTTTGTGTGAATACTTCTCTGTGTGCACGCGTGTATTTTTTCTGTGTGCGTACTCTCTGTGTGCGCGTGTGTGAGTACTTTTCTGTGTGCGCGTGTGTCAGTACTTTTCCCTGTGTGCTTGTATGAGTACTTCTCTGTGTGGATTTGTGTGAGTACTTCTCTGTGTGCGCGTATGTGAGCACTTTTCGTGTGCGCTTGCATGAGTACTTCTCAGTGTGCACGTGTTTGAATATTTCTCAGCGTGCACGTGTGTGATTACTTCTCTGTGTGCACGTGTGTGAGTAATTCTCAGCGTGCACGTGTGTGAGTTCTTCTCTGTGTGTGCGTGTGTGTGTGAGTACTTCTCTGTGTGTGCATGTGTAAGTACTTCTAAGCGTGTACGTGTGTGAGTACTTCTCTGTGTGCATGTGTGTGAGTACGTCTCTGTGTGTGTACGTGTGTGTATGTACTTCTACACGTGCACGTGTGTGAGTACGTCTCTGTGTGCACGTGTGTGAGTACTTCTCTGTGTGCACATGTGTGTTAGTACTTCTCTGTGTGTGCGTGTGTGTAAAGTACTTCTAAGTGTGCACGTGTGTTAGTATTTCTCTGTGTGCACGTGTGTTAGTACTTCTCTGTGTGCACGTATGTTAGTACTTCTCTATGTGTGCGTGTGTGTAAGTACTTCTAAGTGTGCACATGTGTTAGTATTTCTCTGTGTGCACGTGTGTGAGTTCTTCTCTGTGTGCACGTGTGTGAGTACTTCTCTGTGTGCACGTGTGTGAGTACTTCTCTGTGTGCACGTGTGTGAGTACTTCTCTGTGTGCACACGTGTGTTAGTACTTCTCTGTGTGCACGTGTGTTAGTACTTCTCTGTGTGCACATGTGTGAGTACTTCTCTGTCAGTGTGTAGTACTTCTGTGTATACGTACTTAGTACTTCTTTGTGTGTGCGTGTGTAAGTACTTCTAAGTGTGCACGTGTGTTAGTATCTCTCTGTGTGCACGTGTGTGAGTACTTCTCTATGTGCACGTGTGTTAGTGTTTCTCTCTGTGCACGTGTGTTAGTACTTCTCTGTGTATGCGTGTGTGTAAGTACTTTCTGTGTGCGCGTGTGTATTTCTCAGTGTGCACATGTGTTAGTGCTTCTCTGTGTGCGCGTGTGTGAGTAGTTTTCGGTATGCATGTGTGAGTACTTCTATGTGTGCGAGTGTGACGTGACAACTGACAGCCACACCATCTCTACACACACACACACCCCCCTCCCCGTTTTTTTACTCCCTCTCCTCCTCCCCCCTCCCTCTTTCTCTTTCCCCCTTTATCTTATGAACGGCAATTAAAGATGTGTAATGTATGTCCACTTTCCGTCTCTACCTCTCTCACCCCTCTCCCCCCCCCCCCCCCCCTCCACCACCTCACACATCCTCTCCCCGCTGGGCGTTTTGCTTGATACTATGATACTATACCACGCCCCCCCTTCGCCCCCCCCCCCCCCCCCCCCCCTCCCCCCCCCCCCCCCCCCCGTCTTCTCTTCTCTCCCTCCCTCACGTATCTGATAGCACAGCAAGGGGTCATGGAAGAGGGAATGAGCTCATGTGCTTCAATAACAGTTTTGTCACGATTGTTGCATGGAATGTCATCTGCTTTTTCTCCATGAGTGCATACAACAATAATTGATGTAGACCTGAAATTTTCATTTGAAATTTTGAACATAATTATTGCTGTGTAGAAGGAAATAAAGAGAGATTGACGGTATTCATACAGAGGATAGCTGTACAGGTCTGATTCAGTGGATAGTTTTGCCGAGTGTAGTTATGCTTGCACTCTCTGTGGCTGAGAAAATAACACATTAACGTTTTTAGGGACACCTTCACGTACACACACAAGCAAACGAACATGCAAGCTGAAACCGAGCGCACGCGCACGCACGCACGCAGGCAAGCGTACGGCACGACACAACACAAGATGATACGATGCGACGGGACGCGACACGACGCGACACGACACGATGCAACGCGACGAGATGCGGCGTGACACGAGACGATACGACTCAATACCATATGCATTGCAAAACGTTTTAAACTGAAAGTTGTTTGTGTTATCCGTCGAGACGACGAAGACCATCTGGTCATCCTGGGGTCGGGGGTGAGTGTGTAGATAGCTGGTCAGGCCGATCTGCACCCGGACAGGGGATGGTGGCAGCAGTTGGAGATCTGTTGACACTGGTCTTCCTGACCATCCTGCGCTGCTCAGCTGCAGCAATTCTTTCTTCCACAGGTCTCTGCATCTTGGGGGACAACTGATTGCCACCCGTCTCTGTCCTGGGCAGTCTGCTCCCATGTTGTGTGGCTGATCTTGAAGGCCTTTAGGGAAGTTTTAGGCTCTCTTTAAAACGCTTCTTCTGGCCTCCATGAGAGCGTTTGCCTTGTTGTAGTTCGCCAAACAATAGTTTCTTTGGCAGCTGATGGTCTGGTATGCGAACTACGTGACCTGTCCAGCGAAGCTGTGACTGCATCAGGATGGTGAAGATGCTAGGCAGGCCAGCACAAGTGAGCACTTCAGTGTCCGGAATCTTGTCTTGCCACTTAATGCCCATGAGTCTTCTGAGGCAGGTGGAGTGGAAATGGTTCAGTTTCCTGGCGTGACGCTGGTAAACATCCATGTTTCACAGCTATAGAGCAGTGTGGTGAGAACTACGGCCCGATACACCTTGATTTTGGTCATTAGGGTGATGCCTTTCCTGTTCCAAACGTTCTTGAGGCGTCTGCCAAAAGCGGCACTAGCTTTAGCGAGCCGGGCATTCTGGGTTTCTGGATAGAGTGCTGCCTAGGCAGGTGAACTTGTCCACCGCATTCAGTTGCTGTCCAGTGATGGTGATAACTGGCTCAACGTATAACATTCCCGGGGCTGGCTGGTGCATCATTTCTGTCTTTTCGTACAGATTGTCAAGCCGAATTGTTGCAGGCAGCAGATAACTTGTCAACACTGTGTTGCATTGTGGCTTCTGAGACAGCGTTGAGGGTACAGTCGTCCGCGAAGAGGAAGTCATTGACAGTCCGTCGAGACCTTGGTTTTCCCTTGAAGTCTCCTGAGATTGAAGATTGATCCTCTGTGCGGTACTTGATGACGATACCTATCTCCGCGTCACTGAATGCATCAGTCATCATAGCCGAGAACATGAGGCTGAACAGGGTGGGAGCAAGAACACAACCCTGCTTCACTCCGTTTGAGACTGGGAACGGTTCAGATGTCTCGCCGTTGTCTTGGACTCTGGCCAGCATGCCGTCGTGAAGTTGGTGTACGATGGCAATGAACTTTCTGGGGCATCCGTACTTCGCCATAATTCTTCAAAGCCCCTCCCTACTGACAGTGTCAAAGGCTTTGGTCAGATCAACATAGGTGGGGTACAAGTCGACATTCTGTTCCTGACACTTTTTTTTAAGCTGTCTGGCAACAAACACCATGTCGATGGTCCTGCGTTCTTTCCGGAAGCCACATTGACTCTCAGATTGGAGACCTTGCTCAAGATGTGTGTTGAGCCAGTTGAGTAGAACTCTAGCCAGGATCTTGCTTGCAATGGATAGCAGGGAGATTCCACGATAGTTGTCGCAGACCTGACGGTTTCCTTTGCGTTTGTAGAGATGAACGATGGAGGCATCTTTTAGGTCTTGAGGAACTGTCTCGTGCTGCAATATGAGCTGAAGGAGCTGATGAAGTTTCTTCACCAGAGCCGCACCACCCTCTTTGTAGACTTCAGCTGGGATTGCGTCTGAGCCAGGCGCTTTGCCACTGGATAACAGACGAATTGCTTTCTGGGTCTCCTCCAAAGTTGGTACAGCGTCCAGCGTCTCATCGATCGGAATTTGGGGAAGTCGATCGATGGCTTCATTGTTGATGGTGGATGGGGGCGGTTCAGTACGCTATCAAAGTGTTCAGACCATCTTTCTAGTATCTTCTCTTTATCTGTGATCAGCGTTGATCCATCTGCACTGAGAAGTGGAGATGAGCCCGAGGTGATGAGGCCGTAGACTTCTCTCAGCCCATTGTAGAAGTTTTTCATGTCATTCCTGTCTGCAAAGCCCTGAATCTCTCATCAGCTTTGTTGCTCAGCCAGGAGTCTTGCATCTGGCGCAGCTTTTGCTGGATGTTTCTGCGGGTGTTTCTCGGCGCGTCGTTCTTTGCTGTTGACTGTGGGTCGTCGATGTGTGCTTTGAAAGCACGACGTTTTTCCTCTAGAAGCTGCTGGATTTCAGTGCAGTTCCTTCGTCGAACCAGTCCTTGTGCAACCTGGTTGTGGGTCCCAGACACTCCACAGCTGTGCTGTACACCGTCTCACGAAGTGCGCCCCATGCTGCTTCCACATCGTGGTCATTCAGTATGGTGGACTCCCAGCGGGTTTCCAGGGTGTCAGCAAAGGACTGCTTAATATCGACGACCTTGAGCTTGCTGACATTCAGACGTTTTGGTGGTTTTACGCCTTGAAGACGTCTCTTGGGTGGGACATGAAGCCTGAGCTTGGAGACGATGAGGCGGTGATCTGTCCAGCACACCGCGCCGCTCATGGCCTTCGTGACCTGCACGTCTCGCCTGTCCCTCTTCCTCACGATGACATAGTCAATTAGATGCCAATGTTTGGATTGCAGGTGCATCCATGATGTCCTGTTGCGGGTAGGGAGGCGGAAGATGGTGTTCGTGATCAGGAGATCATGCTCGACACATGTCTGAAGCAGAAGCAGACCGTTGCTGTTACAGTTGCCAACCCCATGCTTTCCACTCACGCCTTCCCAGGTGGTGCCGTCGCTGCCAGCTCTCGCACTTAAAGTCACCAAGAATGATGAGCTTATCAACGCTGGGAACAGTGGTGATGATGGCATTCAAGTCTTCATAAAACTTGTCCTTGACCTCATTTGGGTTGGTCGTGGTGGGTGCATACGTGCTGACAATGGTGGCAAACTTTTGCCCTCGTGAGAGGGGAGCCTCAGCGTCATCAAGCGATCGTTCACTCCTTTAGGTGGGGCCAACCAGCTTGCCGACAAGTGTTGACTTCACCGCAAAGCCGACCCCAGTCTCACGTCTCTCCTCAGGTCCACGCCCACTCCAAAGAAGAAGGTACAGCCTGCGCCTCGTTCACAGAGTTCACCCTCCCCAGCCAGCCTGGTCTCACTCAGGGCAGCGATGTCAATCTGATATCTGGGCAATTCATTCGCAATGAGGGACTGTACGCCTCTGGGGTCTATCCGAGGCGTCCCTGTCAAGGAGCGTGAGGACGTTCCATGTGGCTAGGTTCAGAGGAGTAATCCTCGTTTTTCTTTTTACTACTATCCTGTTTCGACCGCAGTGATAGGGCCCCCCGCCAGCTGCGGTATGCTGGATAGGGTGATTTGGAGCAGGCAATGTTTAGGGCACCTTTTCTAGCCCCTTCCTCATGCCATGGAGGTGAGCAGGGCTATCCTAAAAAGGGCTGCTTAGTCGCTCAGGGGGGCTGCCTACCGCCACTGCTGCTCCGATTCAGTGACGGCCGACCATATGGCCTGAGCCGCCTGCGTGCAGGTCTGCGACTACGACTTCCAGTATACCCACACCTGTCGCTTCATCGCTCGCCCATCTCCACAGGAAATTGGTGATAATGGATAGGATGAAGGATAACTGATGACATGCGCGATGACTTTGTTTAAAGTGAGGAAGAGTTGCGCGTCGTTGACCTCACTCTCTCGTCCGAGACCACCTGTATCCAATGGCAAGATAAGGTCGAAACGGTTGGAGATGGAGACGGATGCAGTCGATGACCTAGATGTTCTACGTGCCTCATCTAGCTCTGTGCGCTCCACAGTGCATTGCTGTAACCGCCTTTCTCTCCGTTGAACCATAAAGGTTTCTACCGCAGTGTCCGCCGGCGTCCAGTCTTCGCATGTGTAGGTAGGCAGGCCCTAACTCACACTCATATCCCCCACTACTGTGAACTGCAGCAGGGTGTCGCTCTCTTCTACCTTCACAGCCATTGGAAACTTGCATCCTCATATGCCTGTTCTGCTGTTGAAGCTTGGTTTGCCAGATTTTTTTTTCATCGAGGTTAGCACCTCTAGATCCGTCGTGTTTAGCCCGGGGGCTCGGGCTGCCCAGTTTATCGTGGGTCACCTCTGGGAAGATGTGGTTGGAAACCACGCACGATCGGTCTTGAAGTGAAAGAGGCTATGTGCCAGACAACTACACACAGCACCACAAGCAAGCAGAGCAAAGCAGAGCAGAGCAGAGCAGAGCAGAGCAGAGCAAGCAAGCGTGGACTACATGCAGCCATCACCACAACACAAGGCAAAGACACAAGGCCCGGGGTGGCAAAAGGGGAAGAATCTTATAGATATATCCACTGCGCATACCACCATCGCTTTCCACTTCTGAGGATTTTCGTCCCTGCAACACCTCACACATTTTTGTGTTGTTGTCAGACGATGGAGACCATCTAGTCATCCTGGGGTCGGGGTGAGTGCGTAGATGGCTGTTCTCACGACTCAATACGATAAGCATTACGAACTATTTTGAACTGAAACATTACATTACAAAGCAAAAAAAATGGATGTTATGTATTCCAATACTTTAACGTTGGGGTACCAAACAATATGATGCAATATTACACATGACATATAGATACACAGATAGATAGATAGGTAGATAGATAGACCGACAGACAGATAGATCGATCGATAGGCAGATAGATTGATAGATCGATAGATAGATATATATGTATAGACAGACATAGAGATATATATGTATAGATTGACAGATAGAT
>JADBJO010000425.1:667500-672500 GCA_016801955.1 Conus betulinus | reverse complement strand
TTGCTGTTAACTCGTGCACTGTCACAGGACATTGTTGTCAACTCATGCACTGTCACAGGACATTGTTCTCAACTCGTGCACTGTCACAGGACATTGTTCTCAACTCGTGCACTGTCACAGGACATTGTTGTCAACTCGTGCACAGTCACAGCACTGGAAACCTGGAATCAAGCGTCTGCATTCGCACACTTGTACTTGGATTCCTGCTGTTGTTACGTTTATCGCTGGATGATTTTGCTCTGAAAACATATTTGGACGTAGTTTTAAAACGTTTTACCAGTTTTCAACAAGGAGTAAGTGAAGCAAAAAACAGAGTAAACAGTAATGACCGAACCAGCGGGGTAACTCTTCCTATCACGATAAAAAATCAATCATACTCCCTCGACACTAGATAAACGCTACTTCCGTAACCAACTTACCCATCAGCAATGCTAATTCAGAGCACACAGAGCAAACGTGGAAACATCCCTCGAAGAGGATGTTCCAAGCTTGGCTATACATCATGTACCTGACACATGGAGAATGTTCCCAGCTTGGCTATACATCATGTACCTGACACATGGAGAATGTTCCAAGCTTGGCTATACATCATGTACCTGACACATGGGTAATGTTCCAAGCTTGGCTATACATCATGTACCTGACACATGGAGAATGTTCCAAGCTTGGCTATACATCCTGTACCTGACACATGGAGAATGTTCCAAGCTTGGCTATACATCATGTACCTGACACATGGAGAATGTTCCAAGCTTGGCTATACATCATGTACCTGACACATGGGGAATGTTCCAAGCTTGGCTATACATCATGTACCTGACACATGGAGAATGTTCCAAGCTTGGCTATACATCATGTACCTGACACATGGAGAATGTTCCAAGCTTGGCTATACATCATGTACCTGACACATGGAGAATGTTCCAAGCTTGGCTATACATCCTGTACCTGACACATGGAGAATGTTCCAAGCTTGGCTATACATCCTGTACCTGACACATGGAGAATGTTCCAAGCTTGGCTATACATCATGTACCAGACACATGGAGAATGTTCCAAGCTTGGCTATACATCATGTACCTGACACATGGAGAATGTTCCAAGCTTGGCTATACATCATGTACCTGACACATGGAGAATGTTCCAGGCTTGGCTATACGTCATGTACCTGACACATGGGGAATGTTCCAAGCTTGGCTATACATCATGTACCTGACACATGGGGAATGTTCCAAGCTTGGCTATACATCATGTACCTGACACATGGAGAATGTTCCAAGCTTGGCTATACATCCTGTACCTGACACATGGAGAATGTTCCAAGCTTGGCTATACATCCTGTACCTGACACATGGAGAATGTTCCAAGCTTGGCTATACGTCATGTACCAGACACATGGAGAATGTTCCAAGCTTGGCTATACATCCTGTACCTGACACATGGAGAATGTTCCAAGCTTGGCTATACATCATGTACCTGACACATATACACAGCAAAAAAAACGACTCGAAAAATGAACAACTGCAAAATAACACTTCTTCAAGACCGACACAACCTTTTTGATCTTGAGTAAAGTGAAACAAACCCAGAGATGAGCAGAAAACTACATAGGTAATCTCGGTTTGAAGGTATGAAAGCAAATTTTAAAAAACGAGGCAGGGAAGAGTAAAATAAAGAAAGAGAGAGAGAGAGAGAGAGAGAGAGAGAGAGAGAGAGAGAGAGAAGAGAGAGAGAGAGAGAACAAAAAAGAAGCCAACAGGTGGGGTAACTCTTGCTCCCACGATGGAATAGTTACGCGCCCATAACTCCAAACGAATGCTGTTTCCAATACCTAATCATCTGGCAGAAAAGAACACAGAGCGCAGTGAACACAAAAGGACGGTGTTTTGCACGGATAGGACTGCTGCATCTTTGTTGTAGGGTAGCATTAAAAAAAAAAATTACTGAAACCCAATGTCGTCATTCCACCATGGAGTGTAAATATCTTGCCTTTGTATAGAGTCATCAGGAATCAGCTTATTGTCTGCAGAGAATAATGGTCGTCCTGTAGAGTTTAACAGGAATTTGAAGCAAATCCGCCAAAGAAAAGGGACAACCAAATTGAAAGACAAAACATGACGCGTTTGGACCTCTTAGGACTTCTTCAGGCAAGATAACCAACACCCAGGACAATGGAAACAAAGAACGAGCAGTCACTTATGTTCTCAAAGTCGGAGCAAGATGGGCGTTAAATGAAAACGAGGTCGTTTGGAGGGAGACAATACGACTTCAAATGGTAATGATGATACGACTAATAATGATAGCAATACGCTCTGGACTGATTATCGGCATTTGAATTTTGCAGTGTATCCAAATATATAAAACAACTGCTTTCTACGTTGGTCATTCTTCTTGTATGAATTTGGATTCGATGTGATTCCCATTTACTGGTCAGTTTAATTTCTAGGCTGACTTGCTATCGAGCAGTTGAATTCTGGAGTGTGTGTGTGTGTGTGTGTGTGTGTGTGTGTGTGTGTGTGTGTGTGTGTGTGTGTGTGTGTGTGTGTGTGTGTGTGTACTTTCCTTGTGCCTTTTTTCCGTGATAAGTAGCTGCTCTTTTATCGTGAACTATTCCTTTATGTAAACAATATTTGTCAATTAAGCTTTTATATCTTTTGTATTCACTAATTAGTATGTTCTCCTGATCATGTATGCTACTTAAAACATCTTACGAGTTTTTTGTCTTATAATCAATCGGTTTTTGTTGATCGTCATCACTGACATTAATTTTCATTGACTAGTACGTGTTGATTTACATGGATGACATAGGATGACGACTGATGACTAATAAATCTTCGCTCATCGGTTCTTAGATTGCTCATGAGCTAAGAACATATGCACTTACAGATTGCTAATCAATTAAGAACATGAGCACTTATCGCTCGCTCATCCGTTAAGAACATGTACACTTACAGACCTAAAGGCGGACTGATCGCGAAAGTCGGCTGCGCCAGAAGAAAGAAGAATGGTATAAGCTGCGCAAGCGCAAAAATAAATACATAAATAAATAAAAAAAAGAAAAAAAAAAAAAAAATTGGCAAAGGTGGAAACAAGACAAAACGATGCAGACGATTAAAATCCAGTCGCTGAATTTTAGCGAAGAAGCAGCTGGGGAAGTGAGAGAGAAGTGAGTGGCTGGCCTTTCTGAATCCCAGTCCTCCAACACAGAGCTGCCAGCGTCACGCCATGAGATCCCACTCAGCTGTCAGCCCAGAGGGATTCCCCTGACAGTGAGCACTTCGCGGGTATTGACTCACTCCGCGTGCCCTTCTATTGGCCCTCACTCAAAGGTAAAGTGCCAGTTACGTTCTCAATATCCCCCAGAACCAGCAAAGCACGTGATCCTACCTTTCACTGGCTGCTGTGGTCCTGTGCTTAGCGTTGTAGGCGGTGAAATAGGAGATCGTGGGTTTCAATCTCACCGTGGGCATTCATTCGTGGGATTTTTGATTGTTCTTTTTTTTTTTTTTTTTTTTTTTTTTTTGTTCAATGTATCTGTCGCGCGCTGTTCATAGTACTGTAACATGGTTCTTGAGAATAGACAATAAATTTGCTTGTTGCCCTAGATGTTTATATTCTTTTTCTCTCCATTTTGGATTTATCTGCTGCATTTGACGCCTTTGATTACTGCCTTTTCATTTTCGCTGGCGCCTTACTTTCGACATTTCTTGTCCTGCACTCTCTTCTTTTCGTTTGCATCTTTCTGATTACACATAGATTGTTTCTATCAAGGGCCTTAACGTGTGCCTCTTCCGCAGACTTGCCGTTAGGAGTTCCCTATGGATCTGTGCTGGGCCTTATGCTGTTTGGCTTTTACACTCGTCTATTTCCGATGATCTCTTCCAGTACACTCTGTGTCAATAGTTTCTCCGAGTCTGACAGTAATCCACTCTATAGTCTGGTGAATCGTCCCAGCTACCATCTATCATTCAAAGTACAGAGTCGTACATTTCTGATGTTAAATTCTTGATGGCATACTCCACAAACTCAAGTTCAACAATGGCAAAACAGAAGTGATTTTATTTGCAAGTAAACTCTTTTTTTTTTTCCTTTGAATTCAGTCCAAACTCAGTCCAGTTAGGTTAAACAACCGCCTCATTCGTTCATACAAGTTTGTATCCCTAACAATACGGACCCTGTCTTACCAGCAGCGCGCGCGCGCGTGCGCACGCTCGTGTGTGCGTACGTGTGTGTGTGTGTGTGTAGAAATAGTAGTAGTACATTCGTTTTACGTCCTTTCACAAAATATATGATGTCAGAGAGAGAGAGAGAGAGAGAGTATTTACATATGTGTGTGTGTGTGTGTGTGTGTGTGTGTGTGTGTGTGTGTGTGTGTGTGTGTGTGTGTGTGTGTGTGTGTGTCTGTGCATGTGCGGGTGTCGATGTGTACATTTAATCACACGAAGACCGCCAACATCAACATCATGTTGAATACCTAACCGGACTATCTCACAAACACGAGGCAACTTGAAAAACAAGATTAGTATCAGAAAAAGACATCAATCACAAACATGCTGATAAACATGGTAAGTATACCCGAGAGGCACACACGCAAATAAAACATGACGTATTGATATGTTTCTTTAACCACATATACATTTTGTTGAAGTATTATATTTAGTTCTTAGAGCATCTAGTTTCAATCGATAAAAATGTTGAAACAAAACTTCTGTGTTGATATATATATCTCGAATTTGCAGATTTGGGATGCTTTTGACATAATGAATACTGAAAAGTTCACTATGTTTTGTTTTACCATAAGAACTAAGGTTCTCCTGGCTATTCTAAAACAGCCCCAAGCCCGTTGTTATAACATTTGATGACTCTCTTGTAAACTGAAGGATACATTAAGTTGTTGTGAACACATTTCAGTTCTAGTACCTTTTTTTTTCGCACATCTGTCGACGAGTTCATTACCTAAGATCCCACAGTGTGAAGGAATCCAAAAGAAAGTTAAGTTC
>JADBJO010000425.1:657500-660000 GCA_016801955.1 Conus betulinus | reverse complement strand
CGTGGATGTCTTCTGCTTTGCGCCGTGACCACAGTGACCTGTCAGAGCGAGTGTGTGGATGCTGGGCGCAATGTGACTATCGCCGTGCTGGTGAACTCTCTCAAGAGCTCAGAGCGATGCGGCGCCAACTGTTGACCCGATCCGCCGATTACATCGTGAACCTGCTGAACCTGGAGAGGGCGATTCCTGGCTACACGCTCTTCTACAGACTGTACAGCAGGGAATGCGAGGCCGGCCCGACTTTGATCGACATGGACGATGCTAGGGCTGCCGGTGTCGTTGCGTTTGTGGGGTAAGGAATGTGTCCTTGTCCGATAGGCATCTCATGACTTGAATTCTGAAAGGTATTTGAAATAACTCCGCCGGTTTCCATGGAGAAACGAATCACAAATCCAAAACACGACGCGTTTTCCTCCTCTTAGGTCTTCTTCAGGCGAGAGATACAACACTCAGGACAACGAAAATGAAGAACGAGCCGTTTACTTGTCAAATCTGACGCAAGATGGACGCTGTACTTCGTTTGTCCCATGTGAACTGGCCGAGTTGGTTTCAGATACCTTTTAAAATCTGTTTTAGTTTCTGCCTACAGTCACCTCACTCTTGCTACTATCTCCAGACTTAGTTTTGGTGTCTCGGCGAATGTGTCTGTGTTGGATTTTTTTTTTTTTTTTTTTTTTTTTTTTTTTTTTATTTGTATTTGTGAACTAGGTTTGTTGTTTTTTTTCCAGGTTTGCTGATTTCATGGAGGTGGTGAGCATTGAACGCGTTGAAAATGGTGACGAGGGTCTGAAAACTGGCCCCTTTTCTGAGAGAGACTGACTAAGATAACTCGCAGAAAGTTTTTTTTTTTGTTTTGTGGCCCTGGGTGACATTCTGTGTATAACTTTTACCATGCTTTATGTAACAAGGACTATAGGTCCCTGGGTACAATGATCGATGAAGAAAATCTTTTGTTTTCTGAACACGTTTCCCGAGAACTTGAAACGCTTTAATAAGAAAAAAAAAAAAAAAAAAAGGAGGGGGGGGGGGCTTGCAAAGCAAGTTCATCTTATCTGTCAGCTTCACAGTTCAAGCACAAAGAGAAAAATGCCACAAGGTGGGTGAGAAACGATGCGCCTGTAATGCAGACTGTCAGTGTCACCAGTTTTATCCTAGCGAGCACGTCAAATCAAAATGGTTGGCTTAGAGACTGAGAGAGGATAATTCTTTGCAATGGAAAGGAAAGCATTATCTTTCCCTGATTTTTTTTCCCCCCTAGAACAGATCTCTTTGGGCTCGTGCACTTTCTCACCAGTCAGGAAGTGACGTCAGGGGTGTGATGGTTTCGGCCTCTTAACACTGGGCCTGTAGGTAATGTTTCGCAGAGTCATGATGTTTCTCTCCATGAAATCATAAACTTTTGTGTATGTTAGTAACAAGACAATGTAGTCCTTAAAAAAAGACTATCACATAAAACGAGAACCTTCGATACAAAATAATATACTCTGCACAAAAAGAAACGCATATTTTTATTTCAGTCATGTCATGCGTTATCTAGCATTCAAAGTATTACAATCACAGAAGAAATAAGACATCAGTCTACTGTTATTTTATTCATTATGTCTGACTATTCACACTGGACAGAGTTCTCTGCTATACGGGGCATGTTTCTGTCAAAAATTTTTCTTAATATTTTCAGCGAAAACAAATATGCGTTTTTGTTTTTGTGCACATTATAGCTTCATGAAAACACAGAAAGGATGTAGGTGTAGCTTTCGATAGTACTTGTTCATTTTGACTCTGACGTCCGAAACGTAATTTATAAAATCAGATTAAAATGAATTGGCTTCACCTGCGAGGGTAGGGGGTGGGTGGGAGGGGAAAAAACAAACTCAGAAAACAGCTCTGTGAGGACCAGAGGCACACTTAAGAAAGGGAAACAACTGAACAGAGAGGGCGATTATAAGCTGAGCGTCTGGAGAATGGTCGATTGCCTTTGTTCTCTTGGGAGGGATGATGAGGCATGTTGAGGGTGTTCGGGAATGGGGAGGGAAACTGCTAAAGAGGGTGCTAAGTGCCCAGGTAAGGTACAGTAGAAGAATCACAGGCTTCATTCCCGTTCATAGCCTGGAACGTTATTTGTCTTGCCTGAAGAAGACTAACTAGGTCGAAACGCGTTAGCGTGTTTCTTTCATTATGCTTTTATTTATTCTTGCGTTTGGTGGCACAGCACTTCTGTCTGTGCTCTTATCACAGTTTTAGGATATATCTTTGGGGCTGAGACGCGTCAGAACATGGGGATCTGTCAAAAGATAGTTTAGAAGACAAGTCACATGCTCTGAAGCAGATCACCCCGGAACCAGAATTGGTCAAATGCTTCCAAATTAATATTTCTGAAGACTGACCAGGGAATAGAGACAAAAAAAAAACAAAAAAAAAAAATCAGTGCAGGAGCTAGCACTAACTGACTGAGGTTCTCTTTCGCATGGTTTGCGCTTGAGTATGAGTGTTATGTATGTAG
>JADBJO010000425.1:650000-655000 GCA_016801955.1 Conus betulinus | reverse complement strand
CTGCCTGTCTGAGGTCTTCGACTGGCGCGAACTGGCGGAGGAGGTGAAGGTCAGGAGGTGGTTTTTTTTTTCTCCCTTTTGTTTTTTTTTGTTTTTTTTTTTTTTGGGGGGGGGGAGGTTAAGGTCGTTGTGTGCCTGCTTGCTAGGTTGCGGTTCTTGAGTATGTGACACTCTTTGTCTCTCTGTGTCTTTGTCTGTGTGTCTGGCTGGCTGGCTGGCTGGCTAGCTGGTTTTCTGTCTCTCTCTCTCTCTCTCTCTCTCTCTCTCTCTCTCTCTCTCCTCTCTCTCTCTCTGTCTGTCTGTCTGTCTGTCTGTCTGTCCTCTTTGTCTGTCCGTCTGTTCTTCTCTCTCTCTCTCTCTCTCTCTCTCTCTCTCTCTCTCTCTCTGTCTCTCTCTGTCTGTCTCTCCGGCTGCCTGTTTGTCTTCGTCTGTCTGTCCTCTCTCTGCTGCTGTCTGTCTGTCTGTCTGCCTGCCTGCTGTCTGTTTGTCTGTCTACCTGTCTCTCTCTCTCTCTCTCTCTCTCTCTCTCTCTCGCTATGGACGTTTCTTCCGAAGATCCTCTCTCTCTCTCCTGTCTGTCTCTCTCTCTCTCTCTCCTCTCCTCGTCTCTCTCCTCTCTCTCCCTCCCTCCCCTCCAATGATATTGTTATTCTGATAGATAATTTTTTTTTACAAGGTGCTATGGCCTAAAACGCGAATGGATTATCTTGAGTCTTGAAAACTTGAGTCCCCCTCTCTCTCTCTTTCTCTCTCTCTCTCTCTCTCTCCCTCTCTCTCTCCTCTCTCTCTCTCTCTCTCTCTGATAAGGATGCATAATGCGAAGAGGCAGGTGCTTTCCGGTGGCGAGCGAGCGAGGCCGGCAGCTAGATCACAAAGCCCGT
The DNA here is from genome assembly GCA_016801955.1 of Conus betulinus. NCBI lineage: Eukaryota > Metazoa > Mollusca > Gastropoda > Neogastropoda > Conidae > Conus > Conus betulinus. The sequence continues at coordinate 654,119 of JADBJO010000425.1, read as the reverse complement.
AAGTCGTTTGGCAAGGATCCACTGCTCCGCAGCAAACCGAACTGCTCTCTTATTTTGAAGCTAGCACATGAAGCAGTTACTATTTCACCTAGCCAACATGGTGTTGGTTCTTCGGGTTTCGCGCCAATTTTCTGTTTGACGATCGAACATTCCCCCAATGGTCAGTTGTGAGAGAAACCGGGACAGGCCATTGGTAATATTGATATTGATATGATATTGATACCATCCATCAAATAATGAAGGATAGTGTATATGCGAGAGCGGCGTGTGTGCGTATGTTTGTGTGTGTGTGTGTGTATGTGTGTGTGTGTGTGTGTGTGTGTGTGTGTGTGTGTGGGTGTGTGTGTGTGTGTGTGAACGCACGCGCTTATGTGCATGCGTGTACTTTCACACGTGCAGGCGTGTGCTTGTGTCTATGACAAAGTGTGTGTATGTGTGTGTTTCATAGCTTGTGTGTGTGTCTGTGTGTGTGTATGAGAGAGAGTGCGCGCGCGTTCGTGTATGTGTGTGTGTGTGTGTGTGTGTGTGTGTGTGTGTGTGTGTGTGTGTGTGTGTGACTGTGTGTTTTACATGTTTTTCAGTTTGCGAGTGTGTCTTTTGTAAATATACATGTTTGTATGTTCTGTGCGTGCATGTGTGTATGCGCCATGCACGAGCGTGCATCTGTGTTGTGTGTGCATGTGTGCATCTGTGTGTGTGTGTTTCTGTATGTGTTTGTGTGTGTGTGTGTGTTTGTGTATGTGTGTGTGTTTGTGTATGTGTGGGTTAGTGTGTGTTTGTGTGTGTGTGAGTGTGTGTGTGTGTGTGTGTGTGTGTGTGTGTGTTGTGTGTGGTGTGTGTTGTGTGTACGGTAGTAGAAAAAGACCGATCGGTCGGACTAATAAGAACTAGGGCATGTGGGTAGGCATAAACACACATGAATCTGTTTTAAGCTAGGAGCCTTTGGAACTAATAATTCACAGAACAGATGACGAGCATTGAAAAGAAAACCAATACTAACAGAACGTGAAAATATGGACTTGGAAGTGTTAGGGCAGCGCAGCGCTGTCAAACATGTTATCACTGCTTCAGCCATGAAGGTATTAAACAACTACTGACCTGTGGGAAGAAACTCTCCAGAGAGCAAGTGGTTGTCAGAGAACCACCCCTCCCTCCCCTCACCCATCAAACAAGTGTTTCAGCCTTGGAACTCCTTACGCTCTAAGAGGATCAGACTGCGTCCAGATGATGACTTCCGGATGCTCTTCTGTTGCCATGTTTTTTGTTGTTGTTTTTTCCTGACACTGCTGGGATTCGAACCCGCACCTTTTGCATCGGTGGACAAAATAAGGCGTGCCTTTTGTAACGCATTTTACACACATCACTGTCGTCGGATATCTGTTCTCTCTCTCTCTCTCTCTCTCTCTCTCTCTCTCTCTCTCTCTCTCTCTCTCTCTCTCTCTCTCTCTCTCTCATGAAGTCCACAGATTGCCACACAAAGCATATCGAATGCTGTTAGAATGAGATGACAGAGGCAAGAAAAAACTGGGTGACTCATGTGAGAATGAAACTGTGTGAATATGGTTTGGGATTTGTATGGATGAACCAAGGTGATACGGGTGCTTTTATCCAGGTATTCTGAGAAAGACTCGTTGATCGCAGTGGGCAAGACTGGAATTCTCATGTACAGAGTAGTGACAAATTTGATTTATGTAGAACGGATAATCATTTACGATGTTTATGTATGTCAATGAAAACAGACAGACATCTAAAACATATTATGACCAAGTTTAGATTTGGTACCTCTGAGCTCTTCACTCATTACTTTCGTTATAGACAGTCGTCTAATGGAAATTTGACCTGTCTACTATGTGGAAATACAAAAGGGGATGAAATTCATTTTGTATTGGTTTTGTCCAGTATTAAAAGATCTTAGAAAGCAGTTCATCCCACAAAAGTATTCAGTAACCATCGCCTTCTCGAGTTAACCTTGTTAATGTCATCATCAAATGAAAACACTGTAAAACAGTCGGCTATTTGTTTATGCAATGCATTCAAGAGGCAAAGTATGTATGTAACATAGCGAAGTATGTCTGTAACATAAAGAATACCCATATCAATTTGCGACACATATCACAATGTCCCCATTCTAAGGGGCTTTGGTCTGTTTGAGGAGTCCTGAGTCTCACGAGGATTACATCAGCCCCTCCGCAGACAGATCCAGCTGAAACTGTTTTCAGCTGCCTCTGCCATTCCCATCGGGTTCTGGTCCTGTTCTTACCAAAAATCTCAAGCTGATTCATGAGCATTATTTCACTTATCACAGTAAGTACAATCATGATCATCATCCAACAGTACTGTTTACTTTTCCAATAATATTGTTTGCATCAGTTTCACTTGTGTGTGTGTGTGTGTGTGTGTGCGCGCGTGTGTGTGTGTGTGTGTGTGTGTGTGTGTGTGTGTGTGTGTTTCAGACATGTTAACCTTTTTCTCATTGACCATTTCACTTTCTTTCTATCCAGTATTATCATGTTAATACTTACACATTATTTCACTGACCACAAAGATCATCATCCTATCGTACTGTTTACTTTTGCAATAATACTGTTTGCGTGAGTTTCCCTTCCCGCTTCCCTGTGTATATATGTGTGTAAGTTAAGTAAAGGAGCCCCCCCCCCCCCCCCCCCCCCCCCCCCCCCCCCCCCCCCCCCCCCCACCCCCCCCCCCCCCCCACCCCCCCCTTTTTTCCCCCAGATAGCAATAACAGCCTTTCACTCATTAATCACTTCTATTTCTTTCCAACCATTATTATCAGCACCAACATCACTGCATAATTATAACTACTATTATTATGATCATCACGCAATAGTTTTGTTTGTTTTTTATTCATTGATCATATCTATTCCTTGCTACTAAGTATTATTATTAATCTACCATGATTTCTACCATCACTAGACAAACAAACAAACAAACTAAGCGTAGCTGTTCTACTACCCTCTAACCCCCCTCCTTTTTCTCCCCTTCTGTGTTCAGACACTATTGATACTATCACTATTATCGTATTATCACCAAAAGCAACAGTATTCCTCCTGTTATTGTTTAGATATTTTCATCATCATCACTATAATCACTATAATTATTATTATTATCATATTATTATTATTACTCCCATGTTCCCTTCTCACTAGCCTCGTTTCCATTCAACACCCAATATGAAAAGAGAAGTGAGTGCTCGTTCTTCGTTTTCACTGTCCCAAACGTTGTTTCTTTTGCGTGTCGAAGACCGAAGAGATCGAAATGCATCATGTTTTGTTCTGTAATCCCTTTGTCCGGATTGTCTTGCAGAATGAATGAGCTTTTTTTTTTTTTTTTTGTTCTTTTGAATTTGTTTCAATTTCCGCCTTCATTCACCTCGCTTTAAAACTAATTTTGATTCATGAGGTCATTGGACAGATGAACCTACAAATCCCCTTGCTCCAACCTCTCTGGCGAGGATCTTCGTCTGCAAGGCAGATTTCCTCAAGCTGCTAGTCAGACTGGCACACTTCTGAGTCTTGTAGATATGATCAGCTTGCTCCATTCTGCTTTCGAGCGGCACACTGAGTTCAGTCTGAATCAGTCGCTTCGATGAACCTGAATGTTGAACAATAGCCGGTTTCAGGCCACCACTTCCTGATGAGCTCCGGATGGTTTTCCCACTCGGCGAGGTCTGCTGTGCATTCTTAGTCACGTCTGTTCGGACTATGCATGATTTGTGGCCTCCTGCCGCGTGAAACGATAACATCCTGGAAAATACACTTTCCATCGTATTTTGTTAGTATCATGTGAACAGTCAAATGGATGGCGCCGGGTCGTAAAACTTTTTCAATTGCTCCGCAGGTACATTTCAGATTTTTGCCAAATGTCTACGAAAAGCATTATCTTAGGCCTATCAAACATGGATTAGAGTTTTCGGGCGTGTCTTTTTGTACTCACAGGGTTGTACTATAGAACAGGGAGTAATGAAGAAATGAAGAAATGTGTGTGTGTGTGTGTGTGTGTGTGTGTGTGTGTGTGTGTGTCTGTGTCTGTCTGTGTGTGTCTGTCCGTCCGTCCGTGGTCAAAATGTGTTCCTCTCGCTTCAGACAAAACTACTGGGCC
>JADBJO010000425.1:637500-640000 GCA_016801955.1 Conus betulinus | reverse complement strand
AAGATAAGCGCTTTTTAAAAAATTACGTTCGAAGATAAGCGCTTTTTAAAAAAACTATGGTGTTAAGGTCGAAGATGAGCGCTTTTTAAAAAATTGTATTGTTAAGATCGAAGGTAAGCGCTTTTTAAAAAAACTATGTTGATAAGGTCGGAGTTAAGGGCTGTTAAAACAAAACTATGTTTTTAAGGTCGAACATAAGCGCTTTTCAAAAACTATATGTTTTTAGGGTTGAAGATAAGGGCTTTTTGAAAAAACTGTTTTTAAGGTCGAAGATAAGCGCTTTCTAAACAGTGTTGTTAAGGTCGAAGATAAGCGCTTTATAAAAATTATGTTCAGAGATAAGCACTTTTTAAAAACCATGTTGTTAAGGTAAAAAAAAATAAGCGCTTTTTAAAGAAATATGTTGTTACGGTCGAAGATAAGTGCTTTTTAAGAAATATGTTGTTAAAGGTAAAAAATAAGCGCTTTTTTAAGAAATATGTTGTTACGGTCAAAAGATAAGTGCTTTTTAAGAAATATGTTAAGGTCGAAGATAAGCGCTTTTAAAGGAAGATGTTGTTTGTGGTTGAAGATAAGTGCTTTTTAAAAAACTATGTTGTTAAGGTCAAAGATAAGAGCTTATTAAGAAATATGTTGTCATGGTTGAAGATAAAAAAAAAAAAAAAAAAAAAATATGTGCTAAGGACGGGGATAAGCGAAAAACTATGTTGTTAAGCTCGAAGATAAGCGCAAAACATGTTTGTTACGGACGAAGATAAGCGTTTTTTTTTTAAACTATGTTGTGTTAAGATCGAAGATAAGCGCTTTTTTAAACTATATGTTGTTAATGTCGGAGATATAAGTGCAAAACGATGTTGTTAAGGTTGGAGATAAGCGCAAAATGTGTTGTTACGGTTGAAGATAAGCGCAAAACGATGTTGTTAAGATCGGAGATAAGCGCAAAACTATGTTGTTAAGGTCGGAGATAGGCGCAAAATGACGTTGTTAAGATCGGAGATAAGCGCAAAATATGTTGTTAAGTTCGGAGATAAGCGCAAAAACTATGTTGTTAAGGTCGGAGATAGGCGCAAAATGACGTTGTTAAGATCGGAGATAAGCGCAAAAATATGTTGTTAAGGTCGGAGATAAGCGCAAAACTATGTTGTTAGGGTCGGGAGATAAGCGCAAAACTATGTTGTTAAGGTCGGAGATAAGCGCAAAATATGTGTTGTTAAGGTCGGAGATACGCGCAAAACTATGTTGTTAAGGTCGGAGATAAGCGCTGGCCTGTTCAGCGAGGTGTGTGGGTCTTCCTGCCAAAGACTGAGGGGACCGTCCCAGACAGAGGAAGGACTGCGGTCACTGTGCAACCAACGGACCAACCTGACCGCTGACCAACTCTGTGTTCACGATGACCGCCGTTACTCCCAGGTCACACGCACGCATGCCTCTCTCTCTCTCTCTCTCTCTCTCTCTCTCTCTGCCTCTCTCTCTCTCTGTCCGTCTGTCTGTCTGTCTGTCTGTCCTCTCTCTCTCTCTCTCTGTCTGTCTATCTGTCTGTCTGTCTCTCTCTCTCTCTCTCTCTCTCTCTCTCCCTCTCTCTCTCTCTCTCTCTCTCTCTCTGTCTGTCTGTGTGTGTGTGTGTGTGTGTGTGTGTTGTGTGTGTGTGTGTGTGTGTGTGTGGTCTGTCTGTCTGTCTGTCTGTCTCTCTCTCTCTCTCTCTCTCTCTCTCTCTCTCTCTCTCTCTCTCTCTCTCTGTGTGTGTGTGTGTGTGTGTGTGTCCCTGGTGTGTACTGACAGTGCTGTCCTGTGTGTGTGTGTGTACTGACAGTGGTGTCCTGTGTGTGTGTACTGACAGTGCTGTCCTGTGTGTGTACAGACAGTGGTGTCCTGTGTGTGTGTACTGACAGTGCTGTCCTGTGTGTGTGTGTACTGACAGTGCTGTCCTGTGTGTGTGTACTGACAGTGCTGTCCTGTGTGTGTACTGACAGTGGTGTCCTGTGTGTGTGTACTGACAGTGGTGTCCTGTGTGTGTGTACTGACAGTGGTGTCCTGTGTGTGTGTACTGACAGTGGTGTCCTGTGTGTGTGTACTGACAGTGATGTCCTGTGTGTGTACTGACAGTGGTGTCCTGTGTGTGTACTGTACTGACAGTGGTGTCCTGTGTGTGTGTGTACTGACAGTGCTGTGCTGTGTGTGTACTGACAGTGGTGTCCTGTGTGTGTGTACTGACAGTGGTGTCCTGTGTGTGTACTGACAGTGATGTCCTGTGTGTGTACTGACAGTGCTGTCCTGTGTGTGTACTGACAGTGCTGTTGTGTGTGTGTACTGACAGTGCTGTTGTGTGTGTGTACTGACAGTGGTGTTGTGTGTGTGTACTGACAGTGCTGTTGTGTGTGTGTGTGTACTGACAGTGGTGTGTGTGTGTGTGTACTGACAGTGCTGTTGTGTGTGTGTGTGTACTGACAGTGCTGTTGTGTGTGTGTGTACTGACAGTGGTGTTGTGTGTGTGTGACAGTGT
>JADBJO010000425.1:630000-632500 GCA_016801955.1 Conus betulinus | reverse complement strand
TGTCACTGGTCAATTTCAGTTGTTTCACGGAATAGCAAAAACTGGAAATGACGTCACAAAACTAATCTACGGAAAATGTTTCTGTAGCTATGGCCCAGTGCAGAAAGGAGTTTGGTATTGATATCTTAAAGGGTTTGGCAGTTATTTAAATTTATGCAAATTTAGGTACGCTCTAAAAGGCGAAATTGAATATTTAATAGCTCAAAGACTAACAAAGTAACAGAAACCAAATTTTGGTTGCTTATGCAGTTTGATATGCTAATTAAAAAAAAAATCTATGTTGCAAAACACTTCGACAGTTAAAACCGTTAAAAACCGTTATTTTTCATTTTTGAAGCTATCTCAACCAAAATTGGTGGATGTATGTAATTTGATATGCTGATTAAGAGTATCTATGTTTACAAAACACTTCGACAGTAAAAAAAAAAAAAAAAAAAAAAAAAAAAAAAAAAAAGTGAAAAACCGTTATTTTTCAAATATGCATCAATCTTAACAAAACTTGCTGATTAGATGTTACTTTGAACGCTGAACATGAATATTTAAGTTTACGAGAGCAATTTTGATATCCGACATCTACAAACCGTTAAAAACCGTTATTTTGCAAATAAGAATCAATTGTGACCAAAATTGGTGGCTAGATGTAACTTTGAGCGCTGAACATGAAAACATTAGTTTTTCATACAGTAAATTTCACATTTGACAGTTAAAAACCGTTATTTGGTAACTATGCATCAACGTTTACCAGTAATGGTGGATAGATGTAATTTTCAACGGTGAACATAGATAGGCAAGTTTCATAAAGTGATTTGAAGGGGGAATTCCCATGTTTGCTCTAAGGCAAGCATAAGGCCTCCCTGGGGGAATACTATTGTTATTGTAAAATTTTTCTTTTTGTTTTTTTCTTTCTCTTACCCTTTTTTTCATCCAGTCGTGTTGAAATTTTCGGGAAAGTTGCAGGGCATTGTGGGCATGTGCAAATGGCATTTTTTTTTTTTTTTAATGAATTGGCCGTTTTTTTTTGCCGAGATATGGCCAAAAAAAAGGTCAAAACGGCCAAATTTGAAACTTGAATAATTCCGAAACGGTTGGACAGACCGAATGATATTCAGAACACTTACATAATATTATATTTGCAACATATAAGTTATAATAACGAACCGGAAGTACAAACCATAAGTGCGCGCGCGCGCGCGCTTTAAGGGGGAATCCTCCCATGTTTGCTCTAAGGCAAACATAAGCCCTCTAGTTATAATTGTCTTTGTCACTATCATCATCGTCGTCTTCATTCTCGCTTCCACGGCTGTCATCATTATTATCACCATCATCACCGTCAACATTCTCACCACCATCATCAGTCACGTTTATATTCTCTTCTCCCCCACCTTTTTGCCCCCTATCCCCGCCATATTTTCTTAGTCTTTCCTTTTCTTCAGAGTCTTCATCCTTTCTTCTGTGATTTGTTACACGCGTTTTTCCCTTGTCATTTCATTCTGTTTAACTTGGTGTGTTTTTTCTTACTTCTTAGTCTCGTCTGCTGGTGCTAATGTATCCTTGAAAACACACACACACACACACACACACACACACACACACACACACACACACACATACACACACACACACACACACACACACACATTCGACATATACAACTATCCACTTGGAGGGGCAAAGAGGAGCAAGCATGCATTCATGAAAGGTAACTGTGGCAGACTGCTATCATCTGAGTGCAAGAGTTACTCCCCTTCATGTACAGAGCGTCTGGGTGTTGGCAGAGTGAACAGTGCGTGTGTGTGTGGTATGGTGAGGTGCAGATCCACTGTGGAGGAGGTGTATGACCGGGTGTCTTCTCAACTGTGGTGGCCCGGAGGAGGCAGAAGAGTCCCTGCGTGTGACGAAACCATTGACTTCATCCATGGTCTGTATGAGGACACTCTCTCTCTCTCTCTCTCTCTCTCTCTCTCTCTCTCTCTCTCTCTCTCTCTCTCTGTCCATGTCTGTCTGTTTCTGTCTGTCTGTCTGTCTCTCTCTCTCTCTCTCTCTCGCTCTCTCTCTCTCTCTCTCTCTCTCTCTGTGTGTGTTTCCGTCTGCCTCTCTGTCTGTCTCTCTGTCTCTGTCTCTGTCTCTCTCTCTCTCTCTCTCTCTCTCTCTCTCTCTCTCTCTCTCTCTCTCTCTCCTCTCTCTCTCTCTCTCTCTCTCTCTCTCTCTCCCTCCCTCCCCTCCCTCCCCCCTCCTCTCTCTCTCTCTCTCTCTCTCTCTCTCTCTCTCTTGACGTGGTTTGATACGAAGTGACAGGGCGCCATTTATTTAAGCTGCGTGAACATCTTCGATACTTCTTTCAAAATGTCAGTTACTGGACACCCAGTGACTGTGGACACCGCCCTGAATGTCCTGCTGACTGACAACACCGTGTCAAGCTGGAAAATTACAGGAGAAGGCAGCAACACCGTCGTCGTCGTCTTACGACTGAAGCCAGCCGTTCCTGTGACGAAAACGATGG
>JADBJO010000425.1:615000-627500 GCA_016801955.1 Conus betulinus | reverse complement strand
AATAACAATAGGTTCGAAGTGAAAGAGTTATTTCCCATCTTCTTTTGTTCCGTAGAGTATAGAAAATATCGAATGTCAACGCCTGCATGACCCGAAAATTTTTAATATACAAAGAAAATGTGCCATTTTTATAGACAGTCATGAATTCAAAGGCAATACTGTACATGTTCGGTGGAACGTTTATGATAATCTTGCGGAACGGATTTTGAATCAATCCCTCCCTTGGTGCAGATCTACGGCGCGGATCCACGCCAGAAATTTCATAGGCTGGTTCTTGCACAACGTTCTACCTTTCTACCAAGTCTCATTCAAATCAGATGTCTAGTCTTTGCGTAATCCTGCTTACAGACACACAAACAAATAAATAGAGGTGAAAGCATGCTCTGCTTGGCGGATATACAAACTACTAACGATAAGATGAATACAAAGATGTAGCCTGGTGTGTACAGACGCAGGGTGGGGCAGCGGCAGACCACGTGGGTGATACCTTTCGCCAAGCTGTACTCGGCCCCCGCTTTCGCCGGCAAAGTGGGCAACATCATGGGGAGCACACACAAAAACTCGCAGCAGGTACAGTGTCATCGGCATAGCGCCTCACGTGTGCTCTCTGCCTGTTGTCTCCTGTGCTTGCTTGTCCCTTGGTACCCTGAAGGGCCCACAACAGGTACAGTGTCATCATCAGCATAGAGCCTCACTCTCTCTCGCTGCCTGTGGTCTCTCTGTGCTTGTCCCTTAGTGCCCAGAAAGACCTACAGCAGGTACAGTGCCATCGGCGTAGCGCTTCACGTGCTCTCTGCCTGTTGTCTCCTGTGCTTGTCCCTTAGTGCCCAGAAAGACCTACAACAGGTACAGTGCCATCAGCGTAGCGCTTCACGTTCTCTCTGCCTGTTGTGTCTTGTGCTTGTCCGTTAGGACGCAGAAGGACCCACAACAGGTACAGTGTCATCGGCATAGCTCTTTACGCTCTCTGCCTGTGTCTCCTGTGCTTGTCCCCTTAGTACCCAGAAGGACCCACAACAGGTACAGTGTCATCGGCATAGCTCTTTACACTCTCTGCCTGTGTCTTCTGTGCTTGTCCCCTTAGTACCCAGAAGGACCCACAGCAGGTACAGTGTCATCATCAGCACCGAGCCTCACTCTCTCTGCCTGTGTCTCTTGTGCTTCTTCCTCCGTCTCTTTATGCCATCTCTTACTCTCAGTCTTAAGTGTCTGTGATTTTTTCCCCTTCAAATCAGGATTAAAGGAGCGTAAAAACTACTATTCAGAAATCCTAGATTATTATCTTCACATCAAGATTAGTTCCATTCATACAGTTATCGTTACAGTTTGAAGGAGGAGAAAAGAAAATGAAAATAGTCTTTAATTGCTGCGTACTACTTTTTTCTTTTTTTTTCGTAGACTGCAGATCTGTGCTTTTGGTCCACGATTCCGATTTGTCGCGTAACTTCAGGTTTTCCGAGTAGAAAAACACAACTTTAGACATAATGAACTATGGTGGTCAGTTATGACTACGGTGTAGAGATGAGCCACAGTACAGGGGTCGTTTCGCACTCTTGCGTTTACACTACCAGGGCAAAATGGCAGTCGAGGTGACAAATGGCAAACGTCCATTTTATACAATCAGTTTTTCACGTATTCAACCGAATCACTGCCTGCTGAAGGTTTGATCTTTTAATTTTTGTTGTTGTTGCCTTATTTGGTCACAACCTTAGAAGTTTGCAAAATGTGTATTCGACTTGAACCTTCCCGTCTTTTTGTTTGCTTGCTTTGTTGTTTGTTTTGTTTTGTTTTGTTTGTTTTGTTTTTGTTTTGTTTTGTTTTGTATTTATGACAGGAGAGGAAATTATGTCCCTAAAGGATTGCTTGGTGCCCCCCAAGATTTGTTACAATGATATGCAAGCCTCGTTGCGGCGTCAGTGTGTGCAACGAGGCCACAAAAAAAAAATGTTGCCTGAAGATTGCCATCCAATTTTAAAAACTGACTGTCCATTGAATTGTGTGTGTGTGTGTGTGTGTGTGTGTGTGTGTGTGTGTGTGTGTGTGTGTGTGTGTGTGTGTGTGTGTGTGTTGTGTTTCCGAACGGAAGATTTTCAGGCAAACTAGCATGTTGTCTTTTTTAATAATGACAGCAGTAGCAGTCGAGACATAAAGATAAAAACGGTGTATCGCTATGCCGCCGAAAGAACTGAACGAACAAATTACAACACCAACGTAACTCGCCCCAGCTTACCGGTCTTTGCAGGAGAAGAACAACGGGTTGAAGCGCTATACTTTAAGAAATTGAAAGAACAGGCAGCAGCAATACTTTTTTTTTTTTACTTTAGCTTACAACCTGCTCCGTTCATTTGGTGGTCCATTAACACAAATGAATACGTGTTTTCGGTCTTTTGTGTAATTGTGACCCGCCCGAAAAGAGTAGGTAAGGAAACATGTGTGTCGGTGTATGTTTACCCTGTCAGTACTAGTATTTGTTTATGAGCAAACAGGAACCGGAAACTCAGAGGAAGAAAAAGAAAAAAGAAAAAAAAAAGAAGAAAAATAACTTCTTTTTTTTTTGAGATATATGGCTACAATTTTGAACAAACAAATTTTCCCAGGAAAAAAAAAAATCGCATCTGTGTACTTCAGTTCAATACTGTAAACGCCGAGTCAGCATCACAGGGGCTTCATTACTGTTTGACATAAAAGCTGATTTGGTTTACATTTCTATTTACATGTTTGCACACTTCGTCTGTGAGATGGTGATCTTGTCATGTCGTCAGCTTAGACGGTGGTACGTTCGTCATCGGAGTTTCCACTTACAGTTCGCTAAAAAGAGAATCTGAAGTTCCGTGGAATTTTCATGATGATGAGATTATAAAATCTTTGTAATCTGACACATTTTCCTTTCTCAGTAATTGGGTTCGATGAAATAGGGGAGAGGGAGTGGTACAGACCAGAGTTGTTAAATATAAATCTTAGCGAGCATACTTCGAAGACAGTGGGGGGGTGGGGTGGGGGGTAAAGAGGGGGTATGAGGTGGAAGAGGATTGTAGCGTGAGGGTGGAAGAGTATAGATGTGGGGAAGAGAGATTCGTTGAAATGAATATTCGGTTCAGCAGAAACCTGCAAGAGAGCAGAGGGAATGAGAAAAGGAAGGCGGGGAGGGCGTAAGACCAATGGTAAACGCAGACCTGGGTTCGAAAGTACGTGTCTTTCACAAATGTTTAACAGTACTGCTGTGGATCGAGACAGAGGGCGCTACTCTTATCGACAAAGGTGCACCCGCAGCGTAACAACAGAGGCAGGCAAGGAAAGCCCGCGCCGAAAGCAAGAGCAGGTCTCCCGTATTTCCTTCCAAGCTGTCACCGCACATTCCGTGCACGCATCGGCTTGATCAGCTATTTGCTTATCCACAACTCATCACACACACACACACACACACACACACACACACACACACACACACACTCTCTCTCTCTCTCTCTCTCTCTCTCTCTCTCTCTCTCACACACACACACACACACACACACACACACACACACACACACACACACACACACACACACACACACACACACACACACACACACACTCACTCACACTCACACACACACACACACACACACACACACACACACACACACACACACACACTCACTCACACACACACACACACACACACACACACACACGCACACGCACACACACTCCCACCCCTTAACCCCAAGATGACTGAAGTGGCTCTCGTCGACACGACGGACGAACGACACACTACTAATAGCTCTTACGCTGTTTGCGCTGGTGATGGGGGTCTTCTTGACAGCAGCCTTGGGTGGTGCAGATTAGCAGATCTCGGCAATGGACACCAAATGCCCTCTTTCAAAGCCTTCGTGGGTGTCGCAACAGTCCTTTCCACCAAGGCAGATGTGACACACAAAACACTGACGTACTCAGACAAGTTATTTGCATCATTCAGGATAAGTTTCAGACCCCCCCCAAAAAAAAATCACAAAACCTTTCTTTGCGGAAAGGAACGATAGCTGAAACAGTGATCTCTGTAGGCCTCCGTGTCGTTTCAGCTGTAACAGAAGAAACGGTCAAAAGCCTTGGAATGTGGTATGTTGACTCTTGAAACACACAAACAGGGGGCAAGAAGACCAAGCAAATGACAGACGTGAGCCTGTTTACAATCGATCTGATTGGCCTGCCTGGTACCTGCAAGGTCTGGTGTCTGCAGTTGATGCTGCTTCCAAACTCCTCTGGCCTGTACTGATCTACGATCTCAGCTCCAGCACAGGGGGAATTAATCGAAGCGAAAAATCATTATGTACTCAAAAAAATGGCTCGATGTCACACCTGGTCTTACTGACGTTGCGTTCTATTGCCACCGAGCGAAGCTAAAACTACCCCTGAAATCCCTCCTGGAGGGGCACAAAGGCAAAACCAAGGTTCTTAACCATGCTTGAGGACTCCAAGACAAACTTGTGAGGTCAGTCCAGCTTCAGCTAGAAACTGGCAGAAAATGGAAGGCTCAGGAGGGAGCGAACATCGCAAAAGAAAATCTTAAGATCAGGGAAACAGCAGGACACACACATAACTAACAGACTTTGACTGAGGTCAAAAGGATTGAAGTGGTGATCTGAGGTAAAGATGGAAGGCAAAGAGAGACATGGTAATAGAGGAACTGAAGGTAGAAGAGGATGTCAAGAGAAGTTAGACGGCAGTCCAGCAGGGGCAGTGGACCACTTGGGAAAAAGCACTCCGAAGAAGTCTCAGCTGGGATGACAATTGGCACATGGAACCTCTAAGGCTCAGCTTCATCCTCCGATCTGTGTATCACTTCCCGGCCATCAAGATCAAACCTGGTAAAATAGCGGCGATCGGTTGATCCTAAGTGTCTTCTCTGTCAAGGCAAACAAGCAGTGGAACATGTACTGGGTTCGTGGGAAGCAGCTCTGAACAAGGGGAGGTACACGCGGAGACACAACCAAGTGATTAAAGAGATCGCGCATGCGCCTAGACCTGCCAGAGGAGACACCAGGAGCCCCAGCACTGACGTTCTGTTCAGCAGGATGCCGGCCATAGGCCATGGTCTGGAACAGCAGACGTGACATCAAGAACATAGAATCAGGGTATGCAGGATGAGGTATATCACCATGAGTGCGCAGCAGACCTTCCAGAGTGGGGGGGAAGAAAAACATCTAGAGATCATCAGAAAGAATGACAAAAGAGAGACCTGGTATTGCACTCTGCATGTATTTTTCAAAACAAACGATTCTGATTGAATTCACCGTGCCGTTTGACATCAGACTGGAGTAAGCTCACATCCACAAGACTTAACGAGTATGCCACTCCGGCCAGTAGGTTGAGAGAACCGGGTTCCCAGGCCCAAGTTGAGGTTGGAGCAAGGGGACATGATCCCGTGAAACAGCCTGCGATTTCTGCTAATAACAGAATCAGAGCCCTGAAAGCAATAGCAGAGGCAGCTGAAAAGAGTTCCAGCTGGATCTGGTCAAAAAGGAGCGAAAGATAACTTTATAAGGCTTTAATTTCCCAGCTTAGAACACGAGATCCAGAGCAAGGTGGTTAAGACTTTAATTTCCCAGCTTAGAACACGGGTTCCAGAGCAAGGTGGGTAGGACAACCGTTTAAAGAGGCAACGCTTGAGACCCCCGTACTTCCAGAGGATGCTGGTTCGAATGTCCGTAGCTCCGTGCAAAAAGAAAAATCTGACAGCGGAGGGGCATTTAGGAGTCATGACCCTGGACGTGGCTCGGCTCTCTATAAGAGTGTGCGAGTTCGGAGCCAAAACGCATGGCTCAAGAGGGGGTGGGGTGGGTCTCTTCTGAAGATCGCTGCTGTCGACCTGTCATCATAGTTTCTTCCTACTACTGTTAAAGACGACAGATGATATGTACATAGAGGTAGATCGATAGACATAGAGAGAGATTGTAAAAAATGATGGATCTCGTAATACTTGAGACAATGTTGAAAGCAGGACTGTGGTGTCTGCCTTAAAAAAAAAAAAAAGCCGAAGCCGAACTCTCTCTCTCTCTCTCTCTCTCTCTCTCTCTCTCTCTCTCTCTCTCTCTCTCTCTCTCTTCCCCCCCCCCCTCTCTCTCTCTCTCTCTCTCTCTCTCTCTCTGTATGACGTAGACTTGATCTTTTCCACAGAAAACACGTGGCTGGAACCTGCAGTTCTCGGACAATGAGACAGCCATAGTGGACGCTCAGATCAGCAGGGAGTCCTTGCATAACGTCACCGGCCAGATTTTTGCCAAGGCCAGTGCTCTCTCTCTCTCTCTCTCTCTCTCTCTCTCTCTCTCTCTCTCTCTCTCTCTCTCTCTCTCTCTCTCTCTCTCTCTCTCTCTCTCTCTCTCTCTCTCTGTGTGTGTGTGTGTGTGTGTGTGTGTGTGTGTGTGTGTGTGTGTGTGTGTGTGATAATATAGTTGACGTGCCAAAGATCAGACTGGTCCTGAATTTACCCTCTTTGTCGCAGTTCATTTGAGTACAGATAATAGAAGTAGCTTGAGAGAATCTGAAGATACAACACACAATACAGTTCACACGTTACTATGAATTCCTCGATTATGTTACGCTGTGCTGTGCTGTGCTGCGCTGTGCTGTGTTGTGCTGTGCTGTGCTGTGCAGTGTTGTGCTGTGCTTTGCTGTGCTGTGTTGTGCTGTGCTGTGCTATGCTATGCGGTGCTGTGCTGTGTTGCACGAAATATTAGCTGCCGCTTTCCCCAGGGAGAGTGTTTCACCATAGTACAACGCCACCCATTGTTTCTAAGTGTTTACATACCTACCAAAGCGGACTTTCCTCCAGAATTATTTTTTGCTGGAGACAACTGTTTTGTTGCCGTGGGACATTTTACGTGCATGGAGTGTATGCTGCACACAGCTGTTCTGGTACTAATGTACCACAGGCACTGACTGGATGCCAGAGCATACAACAATGGCTTCTCCCTTGAAGCCTTGACCATGACACCGATTCCGTTCTGTGTGATGAACAAAGACCAAACTGCAAATATTCCTTTGTGTTTTATGTCATCCACCCAACGTATATACACGGCATTGGATCGCCAGGGACATCAACGCAAAGAAATTCAGCTTCGCCATGATTCTTGCGCTCCGACAAAATGCAGGAAGTCGAACATCCGGGTGACAAAAAAAAAAAGGGATCCTTCATTGCCGCATGTTTTCTCAACTGATTTTGCAATTGATGAAACACTGCAAAGTTTGATCGTGTCGCTGAAACAAAGAACAAACACACAAAGAGGCACTAACAGCTGAAAAAGAAACCTGAAAATTCAAGTAAAGTCAACATCAGTTTTCTACCAAAGTTTACTTAGCATTGTTCAGGACAGTGCAGCCACGACACGTGGCACTCCACCTGATCATTCCATCCAAACGACAAGCGCTCAAACCATCACGTAAGGTCTCGTAAAAAGGGGAAGAGACAAAAAAAAAAAAGGCTTATGTGTGGAATTCGAACGTCGGACCGTGGAATTTTCCTCATTTTATAGACGTTCCGCCAGACCCTCCCCACTTCGATTTGTATCGATTTGTGAGGTGGGGTGGTCGTCCCCTGATGTGTTTGTCGGTCGGTCACCAGGTGGCGGTGCTGGACCAGCAGGTGGTCGCCGTGAAGCTGGTGAACAAGAACACTGTGGTTCTGACTCCTGCTCTGGTGAAAGAAGTCAACCAGGTAAGTGGGTACCCGCCCCACCCCCCCTTTAATCTTCGCTAAGGGTAATTTTTGTGAAGCTTCACGAAAACAAATGTGGACGCATTTGGATGATGTGAATCTGTTTGAGGTTGAGAGCAGACTCGCTGCGCACATTTCTGTCACAGTGTTGAACTGAGAGATGACATGCAATATGTTCGTGACTGATATCACCCTCATCCCATTCTCACCCCCCCCCCTACCCCACCCCACCCCAATTCCCTATCTCCAACCCTCGTTACGAGAGCTTCTGGGCTCATTGTATTGTCTCTCTCTCTCTCTCTCTCTCTCTCTCTCTCTCTCTCTCTCTCTCTCTCTCTCTGTTCGCGATGTTGTATCCTTAACAAAGTTTGAGGGGGTTGTACATAAGCCCTGATGTCTTGGTGTGTTCGTTGGTGAAAGTGGAAGTAATGTCGTCGGTGGTAATGCCTAGATAACGTTGCTGTAAAACGGCTCATGGCAGTGATATTGGAATCTGAGTCACACAGATTGGGTTGTGGTTCAGAATTCCACAGATTCTTGTTTAGCCTCGCTAAATGAAAGGGGTCGGGAGCTTGTTACACGTGATCACACAACCGGTGTTCTGTGTGTCCAGCGGTGTTCTGTAGAGGAAACAGTTGTAGAAACAAGACATACTGACAATGTCATAGATTGGGGGGAAAAAAAATTCAGTTTACATGTTTTCGTGATTTACGTGATGATGAAATTAGTTTTGTCAGATGTAGTCTCCGTTCTGTGTGCTCTTGGTTTTTGCATTTTCCAATTTTCCTCAATGTTTCTGTGCTTCTTCGGATTAGCAGCGATTCCGTGCCACTTTCAGCAGTGTCAGGGGATGTGGACCTAATCCGGCTGCTGGCACTGGCCATGTTGTTGTATTACAGGGTATCACGGCTGTTGATGGCCATTGAATGGAACTTCATAGGTCAGGCGGTGTGTTCTGTCTTCACCGTCAACCAAGATGTGGCTTCACATTTGTGACTGAAAATGACGTGAAGGCGGTTACTCTTTGCACACAGAAATGGTCTGAATCTTCCGGCTGGAATGTCCTGATGACTTGATTCCAGTTCTCACACAGCCAGTGCACAAGAACCTATCAATCTACCCCTTGTGCACCAATCTTTTTAAGGAACTGGTTTCCTGCCTCTATCAAAGAAGATGAACTTTGACCTGAGTTTGTTGAAGAACTGCAGGCCCATGTCAAACGTACCTTTTATGTACAAGGTTAACCTGTATGCGACGACCGTGTCGTCACTTGGCCCAGTCTGCAGGCCCATGTCAAACGTACCTTTTATGTACAAGATTAACCTGCATGTGCCGACCGTGTCATCCCTTGGCCCAGTCTGACCTGCTAGAGCCGTTCCAGTCTGCCTGTAGGCTGTGCCATTCCTTAATACAAGTTCTGCTTGGCTTTATGAAGAATTCGTTGCCTCATAGTGACTACCGTGATGAATCGTGCCTTTCTTATCGGATTTTAGGCAGCATTTGATTCGCCGGACCATGACATCCTGTTGAAAAGGCAGCACACCACATCCGCCTCTTGGTCACCGCCTTTATATGGTCCGTGTCCTGCTGATTGTGAGCAATAGCTATTTCTAGTGTGCTTATTCACGCGCTTTGAAGCCTGTTTCTTTGAGACATAGACTACCCCAGGGTTCAGTCCTGGAGCCTGTTTGTTCACAATATATGTTCAAGCTATAAAGTGAGGTGATCAGGCAGTATGCTGTCATGTATCAGATGATGGATAATTACACAGACTGTAAATTGATGGCAGAACAAGCCATTTTCAGACTTGTCTAACCAAGAGGTGAATCCCGACAGCTCTCTCTCTCTGCCAGCAGCAAGGACGTTTACGGAAATCAAGTCGCCCGATATGAAGTATTATTTATAGATGAAAGAGACATGGATGAATGAAACGACGAACAATAATGTTTCATCGATGTGAGCGTTCTAGTAGATGTAGTTGCTTTCAGTGCAGGACCCAAAGATCAGGTCCAAACAGGATAATGGTGATAACAGCTGACCTGTGCGTTTGATTTGTATTCTATGTAAGTATCTCTATCATACGAATACGCATACATGAAAACTTTAACATATCACATACACACACGCGCGCGCGCACACACGCACACGCACGCACGCACACACACACACACACACACACACACACACACACACACACACACACAACACACACACACACACACACACACACACACACACACACACACACACACACACACACACATCGACATATCAGATTCGGGACAATATATCAACTCGATGAGTGCATTCTTGAAAGCAAAAAAAAAAAAAAGGAGATGAAACAACTCCCGTACAAACGATGTGCTAATGTCCAGCTTCACACGACAAACGGGTCTCAGACAGTTTAAGGGGCAGAACTGAAAGGAAATCTTGAATGAAGCAGAGAACAGGAAACAGTAAATAACAAACAAGTAGCGTAACTCTTGTTCCTATGATGAAATATATACATGCCCATAACTCCAAACAAATGTTACTTACGACACCGAATCGTCTAGCAGATATGACAGCACAGAGCACACAGAACAAACAAGGACACATCCCCAGAAACGAGGTTCCAAGCTTGCCTGTATACCCCCGTTGTGGGCACGTCTACATAGCAACAACAACTGGAGGAAGGAACAAATACAAATTAACATTTATTCAAGACTGGCACAGCCTTTTCGATCTTTGATATAGTCAGACAAGTGCACGGACGAACAGTAACAAATGCAAATGCTCTGTGTTGTCATATCTGCTAGGCGATTCGGTGTCGTAAACAGGATATCGACCACAGTGTTTGGGTTCAGAACTGCCAACAAAACTGCATGCCACAAAAAAAAAATATCTTACTAATTACATATCGGATGTACCCATTCACAAATTCGGCCACCTGTGAAACTGAAAACATTGATCGATACTCACACACGTGCGTACCCTCGCACATTTATGACGGCACGCACGCATTCTCGTACATGCGCAGCCACGCAGCGCATTTAAATCTTGGCTGCAAGCGCAAAGACTGATCTCTCCTGAATTTGGGCTGACAGGCTACACACAAAAACATGCGCCAAGGCCTTCCTTAAGGAATCGAGTATTTATAGACAGGCACAGTTAGACTGTTCTGAGGATTTCGTTGTATCTGAAAGTTGGTTCTCCTCGTTTTCTTCCATACTGCCATCAGGGGACAAGCCAGGTGGTTCCAGCCAGACAGACTGAAATACAAAAAAAAAAATGGGACCGTTTGTGGGATTCCAGCTGACGCAAACCAGGGGACAAACCAGGTGGTTCCAGTCAGACAGACTGAAATCAAAGAAATGGGACCGTTTGTGGGATTCCAGCTGACGCAAAGATAGAGTCACGGGTGTAAAGGCCTGAAATGTGACGTCAGCCAAGGGGAAGGTCATGTATTTTGAAAATTGTGAATGATGTCATTGGTGGAAATCCCCCCCCCCCCCCCCCCCCCCCCAAAAGTAGTAGTTGAAACGATTGGTGGGTGGTTTTCTTTTGATCAGTTGTCAATTTAATATGAAAATTCTGGCTCAAATGTATGCTAGGCCTCAAGACGCTTAAATAGAGTATGTAAAAGTGATTTGGTGCAATCCTAAAACGCGGCGTGTGGCCACAAGCGCATAGTGTAATCTGTCCTTTATTACACGCTAAAGCGATGACGTCCCTCAGTACAAGGTAAGTGCAGTGCTCTAGCTTGTTAGAGTTCGTTGTAGATCCTCTCTCTCTCTCTCTCTCTCTCTCTCTCTCTCTCTCTCTCTCTCTCTCTCTCTCTCTCTCTCTCTCTACATGCACACATTTATGTATATATAATCAAGAGTGGCTGAGTGTGTACTTTATTTGCACTACCAAAAGGAGAAAGATTGAAATTCCCATTTTGGTGTTACACGCATGTTTTTATTGTTTGTAAGTAATTTTAATTTCCAGTGTCACGTTTGTAACTATAAATATGTATGTCTTAACTTTTAGGGCAGCGGTCACAAATGTAATTTCTCTTTTAACGAGAGATAATAAAGTTTTCTGAATCTGAATCTGAATCTGGTAGGTGTTCAGCTTGCAGACGACAAAAATACACCAGGCGGTATTGAAACGAAGAGGATCCTTTATTTACAAACGTTGAAGAATATAGGAACAAAAAACAATCCACTGACCTTCAGGTTCAATAAGTCGTACAGCAACCCAATCCTACATGCAGCAGGTAATATTCTACTAATGGCAGCTTTTCATCGACTAGACTCGAACTCAGTGAAGACTCGATCACTTTTATGCTCGACAATGACTAGACCTCTTCAAAAGATCTCATTTCTTTCTCTCTCTCGGTCGCACAGCTCTCATTCTTTTCTATGTTATCGAAAGAATATTCCCAAACATACTCGATTATTCTTTTCTAGAATAATCTGCATATCAGTAAGCGTAACCAATGAAATCGTGACGAGAGTATGCGAATGTAATTCGGTCAGCTTCTACAACATTCTCGAACCTTCGGTAATGCACTAACCACTAACGGAAACCTGGTGAACATTCTAACATAATCTTGAATATTCCAATCGCATTGTCAATCGATCCGAACACAATACTGAACAATTACGTTAACTTTCCAAATGTTTGAAATAAATCAACAATAGCACTACACTGACCGAAAATACAAAGATCTCAAAGCGATAAATAAAAGGAGGCTTGCGACTCGTCATTATTGCTCAGACGTCTTTCCCAAAAATTCCCCCTTTTGAATTGTAACAGTCCAGATCTTTCCTTCCTCCTG
>JADBJO010000425.1:605000-610000 GCA_016801955.1 Conus betulinus | reverse complement strand
ACCTAATGTCTTTTGGCTATTGACAGGACGATCTTGTACAGCGGTTGCGTCAACAGATGAACGCAATTTGTATTGATGATGATGTTGCTTTAAATGGACAAAGTCCTTCGGATAATCTGGAGCACAACCTTGGACACATTTGTAGCAGATAGATGCCAGTTTGAATTCAGTCCGAGCAGACACTGGGCGCCAGTGAAGAGAAATCAGATGAGGAGTAATATGGTCCCTTCTAGGCACTCGCAAAACCATTCGCACTGCATTATTCTGAACACGCTGCAGACTTTCAAGAAGATAGTCATGGGAACCATACAGGATGGAATTGCAGTAGTCCAGCCGGGACAGAACAAATGCAGAGACAAGTGTGGCTGCTGTTTGGGGTCGTGAGAAAACGGCGGATGGAACCAAAACGGCGGAGCTCATAATTGGCAGCCTGAACAACATTTCTAACATGAACTTTCATTTCCAAATGATGGTCAAGGGTATCTCCTAGATTGACAACAGAGGATGAGAACGGAACACAGGCATCACCAACTGTCATCGTACAAGGGCAGTTGATTTTGTGCGACATTTGGGGAGAGGAGAGAAGCATTTACTTCAGGTTTGGTTTTTTTTTTTTTCATTGTTCAGCTTTAATTTATTTGCTGTCATCCAAGATCTGACATCGACTATACAATCCTGCATTGCCTCTAGTAGTTGGGGAACTTCAGAAGGTGCAGCTGATTTCTGCAACTGTGAATCATCAGCATATGAATGATGAAGGACTGAGTGTTTGTCAGTGACATCGGCCACGGAGAGGTGTAGAGAACAAACAGGACTGGTCCGAGGACTGAGCCCTGTGGGACTCCAAAACATATAGGAGCTGCAGAAGAGAGACCGGCCGTCAACAATGACAGACCGAGTCCGATGTGACAGATAGGATGAGAGAACCACTGCAGTGCTGTACCACCTATGCCAAAATCATGGTGCAAACGACTGACGAGAATAGAGTGATCAATGGTGCCAAACGCAGTTGACAGTCTAACAGAGCCAGAATCGAGACTTTGCGATCATTCAGAGAAAGGAGTAAGCGCCTGTTCTCTCTCTCTCTCTCTCTCTCTCTCTCTCTCTCTCTCTCTCTCTCTCTCTCTCTCTCTCTCTCTCTCTCTCAAATGATAGGGGGAGAGAGACAGGAGGGACTGTGAGTAGGAAAGGACGCTGTGGGAGTGGGGATCGGGGTTAAGAACGATCTGAAACGAAGTGGAAATGCTAGTGAATCATAAAACTCTTCTACCACAGGCTTTGTGTGTGAGCTGCGAATTATGGAACTCGTCTATTTCAATCGGTGTTAGGGGCTGGGAACCAGGTAACTCCTCTGCTTTGGTCAGTGTCAGGGTCTGTGAATCATAGAACTCTTCTACTTCAGTCAGTGTCAGGGTCTGTGAATTATAGAACTCTTCTACTTCAGTCAGTGTCGGGGGTTGTGTTCATAGAACTCTTCTACTTCAGTCAGTGTCAGGGTCTGTGAATCATAGTACTCTTCTACTTCAGTCAATGTCAGGGTCTGTGAATCATAGAACTCTTCTACTTAAGTCAGGGTCAGGGTCTGTGAATCATAGAACTCTTCTACTGTGGTCAGTGTCAGGGGTTGTGAATCATAGAACTCGTTTCTTCAGTCAGTGTCAGAGTCTGTGAATCATAGAACTCGTCTACTTGAGTCAATGTCAGGGTCTGTGAATCATAGAACTCTTCTACTTCAGTCAATGTCAGGGTCTGTGAATCATAGAACTCTTCTACTGTAGTCAGTGTCAGGGGTGTGAATCATAGAACTCGTCTTCTTCAGTCAGTGTCAGGGCCTGTGAATCATAGAACTCGTCTACTTGAGTCAATGTCAGGGTCTGGGTGAATCATAGAACTCTTCTACTTCAGTCAATGTCAGGGTCTGTGAATCATAGAACTCTTTTACTGTAGTCAGTGTCAGGGGTTGTGAATCATAGAACTCGTCTTCTTCAGTCAGTGTCAGGGCCTGTGAATCATAGAACTCGTCTACTTCAGTCAGTGTCAGGGATTGGGAATCATTGAACTTTTCTATCCATCCAAGTCAGAGGTTGTGAATCAGAATCCTTCTACCAATCAGCGTCAGGATGTTGTGAATCATAGAACTCTTCTACTTCAGTAAGTGTCAGGGGTTGTGAGTCATAGAACTCTTCTACTTCAGTCAATGTCAGGGGTTGTGAGTCATAGAACCCTTCTACTTCAGTCAGTGTCAGGGGTTGTGAATCATTGAATTCTTCTACTTCAGTCAGTGTCAGGGGTTGTGAATCATTGAACTCTTCTACTTCAGTCAGTGTCAGGGTCTGTGAATCATAGTACTCTTCTACTTCAAGCAGTGTCAGGGCCTGTGAATCATTGAACATTTCTATCCGTCAGAGGTTGTGAATCATGGAATTCTTCTACCAATCAGCATCAGGATGTTGTGAATCATAAAACTCTTCTACCAATCAGCATCAGGATTTGTGAATCATAGAAGTCTGCTATTTCAGGCATTGTCAGGGTCTGCAAATCATAGAACTATTCTACCTGTCAGTGTCAGGAGTTATGATTCATAGAACTAGTCTACCTGTCAGTGTCAGGAGTTATGATTCATAGAACTATTCTACCTGTCAGTGTCAGGAGTTATGATTCATAGAACTAGTCTACCTGTCAGTGTCAGAGTTTATGATTCATAGAACTATTCTACCTGTCAGTGTCAGGAGTTATGATTCATAGAACTAATCTACCTGTCAGTGTCAGGAGTTATGATTCATAGAACTATTCTACCTGTCAGTGTCAGGAGTTATGATTCATAGAACTATTCTACCTGTGTCAGTGTCAGGAGTTATGATTCATAGAACTATTCTACCTGTCAGTGTCAGGAGTTTGTGAGTCATAGAACTCTTCTGCCTGTCAGTGTCAGGAGTTATGATTCATAGAACTATTCTACCTGTCAGTGTCAGGAGTTGTGATTCATAGAACTATTCTACCTGTCAGTGTCAGAGTTATGATTCATAGAACTATTCTACCTGTCAGTGTCAGGAGTTATGATTCATAGAACTATTCTGTCAGTGTCAGGAGTTGTGATTCATAGAACTGTTCTACCTGTCAATGTCAGGAGTTGTGATTCATAGAATTATTCTGCCTGTCAGTGTCAGGTGTTGTGATTCATAGAACTATTCTGTCAGTGTCAGGAGTTATGATTCATAGAACTATTCTGCCTGCCAGTGTCAGGTGTTGTGATTCATAGAACTATTCTGTCAGTGTCAGGTGTTATGATTCATAGAATTGTTCTGCCTGTCGGTGTCAGGAGTTGTGAGTCATAGAACTATTCTGCCTGTCAGTGTCAGGAGTTATGATTCATAGAACTATTCTGTCAGTGTCAGGAGTTATGATTCATAGAACTATTCTGTCAGTGTCAGGAGTTGTGATTCACCGAACTATTCTGTCAGTGTCAGGAGTTGTGATTCATAGAACTATTCTACCTGTCAGTGTCAGGAGTTGTGATTCATAGAACTGTTCTACTGTCAGTGTCAGGAGTTGTGATTCATAGAACTATTCTACCTGTCAGTGTCAGGAGTTGTGATTCATAGAACTATTCTACCTGTCAGTGTCAGGAGTTATGATTCATAGAACTATTCTGTCAGTGTCAGGAGTTGTGATTCATAGAACTATTCTACCTGTCAGTGTCAGGAGTTATGATTCATAGAACTATTCTGTCAGTGTCAGGAGTTGTGATTCATAGAACTATTCTGTCAGTGTCAGGAGTTGTGATTCATAAAGCTTTTTCTACTTGTCAGTGTCAGGAGTTATGATTCATAGAACTATTCTACCTGTCAGTGTCAGGAGCTGTGATCCATAGAACTATTCTACCGGTGAGTGTCAGAAATCATGAACCACAGAATACTTCTACTACCAGTCAGTGTCAGCTGTGCCAGTTTTGAAAACCTCTAGAATGTTGTCTCTGAATACGTGTCTAACGCAGCGCTGCGGTTGTTTCATGTGCAGACATGCTGTGGACGGCCCCGAGATACTGAGGACGGACCTCAGGGATGGGGGGGGCGGCACCAAGAAGGGCGACGTGTACGCCTTCGCCATCATCGTGCACGAGGTGTACTACAGGGGGCAGCCCTTCGGCTTGCAAGACACCGAGAACCCGGCAGGTACGTGCCACCATGAGTATCGTGACGTTCAGCACGACGTAAATCGGGCTGCACACCAACCAAACATTAATGCGCCAAGGCTCTTCCCAAGGAGTCGAGTTTATATAAAGTGGCGCAGTTATAGACTGATTAGAAAAATCCACGAAATATATCTATTAGCCTGCACACAAGAAAAAAAAAAGAAAGAAAATAAACTGAACAAGAAGAAGAAGAAGAAGAACAAAGAAGAAAGAAGAAGAAGAAGAAGAAGATGATGATGATGATGATGATGATGATGATGATGATGATGATGATGATGATGATGATGATGATGAAGAAGAAGAAGAAAGAAGAAGAAGAAGATGATGATGATGATGATGATGATGATGATGATGATGATGATGATGATGATGATGATGAAGAAGAAGAAGAAGAAGAAGAAGAAGAAGAAGAAGAAGAAGATGATGATGATGATGATGATGATGATGATGATGATGATGATGATGATGATGATGATGATGATGATGATGATGATGATGATGATGACGACGACGACGACGATGCTGCTGATGTCTTGTGTGCCAGTGGTGGTGCAGAGGGTGGTGGCGGGGGAGAGCCCTCCCCACCGGCCCAAAGTGCGGCAGGAGGAGGAGCCAGGGGAAAGAGAACAGCAGCGCCAAGGAAGGGCTGCAGGACCTGATGATCATGTGTTGGGACGAGTACCCCCTCCTCCGCCTCTCTTCTCCCCCTCTCCCAGAACCTCAAGAAGATCCAGCAGTCTTTTTTGGAACGTTAGTCTCGGTCTGTCTGCATGTCTGTCTGCCTGCCTGTCTGTCTGTCGATCGGGTT
>JADBJO010000425.1:597500-600000 GCA_016801955.1 Conus betulinus | reverse complement strand
AAAACACACATACACGCAGACAGACACACGAGCGCGTCAAAACAAGCAGACTCGCGCACAGAGGTAAGTGGGTATCGTTAATCAGTCCGAGGGGGGGGGGGGGGGGGGGGGGGGGAAGATGTGTCTTTAGGGGGTTTCAAAAGTCTTTAAAGTGTCCGTGTCACGCAGAGAAGAAGGCCGACCATTCCACAGAGCAGGTGCCAAATAAGATACAGTTGTCTGGGTCCTTTGTACCCCCATAGACATGCCAGAGAACAGGCAGTGGTTCCCTGTGGTTGATGGGGGTGTGGATCCATGGAATGACGTGGAGCTGCTTGGTTCTGCAGGTCCGTGGCTGAAGAGCTGAAGATGGGCCGCCCAGTCATTCCAGAGTCGTACGCGTCCGCCACTCTGTTCTTCTCAGACATCATGGGCTTTTCAGACATCGCGCTGAACAGTACCCCATACAGGTGCGTGTCTGCTATCGGTATACTGATTCTAGCGTGCACCCTTATCAGTATGCTATTTTTGGCAGGTTTCCTTTATCGGTACACTCGTACAGGTATGGTATCTATAACTGGTATACCCTTCAGAGGTACATGCCGGTTATCGGTAAGTCCATTAAGTAGACTTATGCAATAAATCTACATGGGTGTTTATTGCACTTAGCGGTGAGGCTAGCCATATAATACCATAACCAATGTTCTTACTCCGACAGAATTAAAATGAAGGGGAAAAAACCCTAGGCCAATTGCCATCTCTTCAGCCCTGTCGTTTCGTCTGATGACGTTCTCCCTGGACAAACGTCGATCATGAGGTCTCTTTCCGGGTGATTGCTTTCTTTTATGGCACGTAGTCTGTAAGGGCTTTCAGAAAGAGAGGAAGACAGAGAAAGAGATGGGAGGACAACGTCAGTGAATGGACTGGCCTCACTCTCAGTAAATGCATACGATTCGTCTGAGAACCGAGAGGAGAGAAAAAGACGCTAGCTACGAACTCTTCTGTGGTGCCTCGACGGTCTTCAAGACTCCGGGATAGGTGATAGGTGAGAGTCTGTTTCCAGCAGAGTCCAATTTTTTTGTATGATTTACCAAGCAGCTGTGCCAAACCGCTCCCATCTCAGTTTGTATGTTCAGTCACCCTTAAGCAAAATCCAGAACCATTATTTCGACTTATAGGAATGTGTTAGTAACAAGTACTGCAAGAAAAAAAAACGATCTTCGTCTTGATTTATCTCACTGTTTGTTCCAGACCCAGCAAAGATTGTGGGTTCAAATCACAGATGACTAGCACCAAGCCGGAATTATGCCAGGAGTGGGTCACACAATATGGTGAAGTATCCACTTCGAAGAGGCCCACAGAATTTAGAGGAATGAGCGTGTTGAAGCTGATTCTTTTACCTTAGGTCACACGACTAATGCCACCCGTTCAAGCTGTTGCCCTGTACAGCTGACGGCTGGACGATGCTTGGAATTAATTATTAGTGAGATCATCCTGCTCGGGCTGGTTTTTTTTTTTTTTTTTTTTTTTTTTTTTTTTTTTTTTTGGGGGGGGGGGGGGGAGTTGTACTCCCAGCAATGGGAACGAAGAAATGCTGTCTGTCAGCGTGTCTGTCTGTCTGTCTTTCTGTCTGTCCGTGGTCAAAATGTGTTCACTCGCTCCAGACAAAAATTTCTGGGCCTATCTTTCCGAAAATGTGTAGGTATGTTTATTATGGGTTGCGGATGATGCCCGATCTTTTATTTCACCAGAACAGCCGTTACTAACGGCTATAAGGGCCCCAAACGGTTTTTTCTCTTTATGGAATATCTCAGGGACAAAATGCATTGTGACGCATGTTTGATTGTGACGTTTTCTTATTTGACAAATTTCTGTGAAAGTACTGTATTTGACGGACTTTAAAATACCTTTAGTCTAATAACTGACTGGCAGATCATGGGTATTTTCATGGTAAACATACACTTGACATTACACGCGTATTCAAGATAAAAACTGGGTGTACGTTTATAATGCTTTGCATCTTTTTTTTTCATGTTTATTCCAGACTTGAACATCACCACGTGCAGGTCAAGTGGCGATGGAAAAAAAAAAGGATCCAAAACATTCTGACCAAGTTGGGAGTTTGAAACGAGCTGGTCCATTCTCCTCTCCCATCTAATGGTTACACTAGTTATGGTCACGTGCCTGCCACTGATGCCATTCATTGGCTCCTCATGCGACATACAAGACCTTAACTCGCCAGACTAGAACACGTCTTGAAACGTTTTCATGCGCGTAATAGCTTCGGAATCTCCTTCTTTCAAAAATATATCAGACGGGAAACGTTTGTTTCGGCACCAGCTGTTATTTGCCCGACTCCAGTGTGACATGTAACCCAAAGTCAACAGACAAAGATAGTTTCCTGTATCAAACGTCTAAATACTGGAGTCTGCATTGGAATGTGCTTCAGTAACGAAACCGACAGACCTGTATGGTGCGTGAGAGTCAATAGAGAAGGCAAGAGGAGGCGAAAGAAAAGAGA
>JADBJO010000425.1:585000-587500 GCA_016801955.1 Conus betulinus | reverse complement strand
GGATCTTTACCGTGACTTAAGTGTCTGTGAGGGAACCTTTACTGTGACTTCAATGTTGATGAGGGGATCTTTACCGTGACTTCAATGGCTGTGACTCTTTACCGTGACTTCAGTGTCTGTGAGGGAATCTTTGCCGTGACTTCAATGTCGATGGGGGGACTCTTTTACCGTGACTTCAGTGTCTATGAGGGGATCTTTACCATGACTTCAATGTCTGTGAGGGAATCTTTACCGTGACTTCAATGTCTGTGAGGGAATTTTTACCGTGACTTCAATGTCTATGAGAGGATCTTTACCGTGACTTCAGTGCCTGTGAGAGGATCTTTACCTGACTTCAGTGTCTGTGAGGGAATCTTTACCGTGACTTCAGTGTCTGTGAGGGGATCATTACCGTGACCTCGATGTCTGTGAGGGGATCTTAATCGTGACATCGATGTCTGTGAGGGAATCTTCAGCGTGACCTCAGTGTCTGTGAGGGGATCTTTATCGTGACTTCAATGTCTGTGAGGGAATCTTCAACGTGACCTCGATATCTGTGAGGGAATCTTTACCGTGACCTCGATGTCTGTGAGGGAATCTTCAACGTGACTCGATGTCTGTGAGGGAATGTTTACCGTGACTTCAGTGTCTGTGAGGAGATCTTTATCGTGAACACGATGTCTGTGAGGGGATCTTTATCGTGACCTCGACGTCTGTGAGGGGGTCTTTACCGTGACTTCGATGTCTGTGAGGGAATGTTTACCGTGACTTCAGTGTCTGTGAGGGGATCTTTATCGTGAACACGATGTCTGTGAGGGGATCTTTACCGTGACCTCAATGTTTGTGAGGGAATTTTTCAACGTGACCTCAGTGTCTGTGAGGGAACCTTCAACGTGACCTCGATGTGTGTGAGGGAATCTTTACCATGACCTCGATGTCTGTGAGGGGATCTGTACGCTCATTCTGAATAAGAATGGCACATGAGCTGTTTTACAGGTTCCGCTGTCCTCCATTTATATTAAAAGAGTAATAGACTGCATGGCCAAGGGCCTACAACAGACAGGTATTAGTCTTGTGTGGGAACCGTCATTCCTGTGCCTGAGGGAAGTAAACGTCGCTCAAAACAACATGTACGTGACTGTTCCCGCTGAGTTTCCACAGCTTCAGCAGCTGAAGACAAATACAAAATCGAACTGATCATATGCTTTTATGCGTTGTTATGATGAGTAATCATCCTTTTTAATGTTCCACTTCCTCATTCATGCATGAGCTGCATTGTCTCCAGTAAATCGACCTGTAACCATCTGTTCCCGAGGATAAGAAAAAAAAAAGTAGGCCTGTTGTTCATGAAGCCCTACCCTATTACAATTCCAATAAAATAATCCACAGAGGTCCTTAAATGACAGTTAACTGAACCCCCTAGTTAGGTAAATAATGGGTTTTCAACTGAGACATTACTGAAGACCACAACAGGATAGTTAACCTGAAAAATGTGTGTGGTTCACCACCAGCAACAGGTACGTTTTACTACCATTTTTCTCAGCAGGAAAATGACCAGTATCAAAGCCCTTCAGCTGTGCTGTGCACAAGAGAAAACCAAGGTAGGAAAAGATATTGACATTGCCACAGATTGGTTTCAGCCCTTTGCCATACAATAAAAGGCTGGTGCCCCAACATAGGCGTTACCAACATGTACGTGATGCGCATTTTACAAAACTAACCGAGACGTCACCAGAAACACTTGCTGCAGGCTCACATGACCTCATTTAAGCCCCACCATTTTGCAGAAAGAGCATCTGCTCACAGGAAGTAGGATTATTGGCTTTTATTCCTTCTCATAGTTACTTCAAAGGGGGTGACTACGTCTCAAAAGTATCTCAGAAATATTTCTTTAGGCTTGACCGTCTTTATCAGTGTAAGTGACGTCAAACAGTACGTCAGATCTAACAAAACCTTTTGTTTTCACTTTTCATTGGCTGCGACAGATCTAAAAGAGCACAACATTTACGTCACTGAAAGTAACGTGCATGTCTGAAGCTGGATGTCTTCAGTATTTTTTTCACAGTGCTTTCCGAATGTCTCTTAACCTCAGATATTTTTGCAACGCATGCGAATACAGTTGGCTTAACTTGAGGGCACCCAGTTTTTCTTCTGTGGCAATGGTCAGTTTAACTGAAAAGCCTTTTTTAGGAGGGAAAATCTAAAAATAAAGATTTACATCTTGCTGAGGTCCCATGTGCCATTCTTATTGAGAATGGGCGTTTATCGTGACTTAAATGTCTGTAGGGGAAGCTTCAACGTGACCTCGATGTCTGTGAGGGAAACTTTACCGTGACCTCAGTGTCTGTGAGTGGATCTTTACCGTGACCTCGATGTCTGTGAGGGGATCTTTATCGTGACCTCGATGTCTGTGAGGGGATCTTTATCGTGACCTCGATGTCGGTGAGGGGATCTTTACAATGAGTTCGATGTCTGTGAGGGAATCTTCACCGTGACTTCAACGTCTGTGAGGGAATCTTTA
>JADBJO010000425.1:572500-575000 GCA_016801955.1 Conus betulinus | reverse complement strand
CTTAAGAGCCTTTTGTGTTCCGCTTCGGGTCATTCACTACTCAATTTCCGCAGTTAAATAAACACATTTGAAACTGGGATGGAGGAGGAAGAAGAAGAGGAGGGTAGGGGATGGGGGGGGGGGGGGGTAGAGGAGTTAGCCCCCTTGTTGACGCTGTCGGTGTCGCAGCGAAAAAGCACTCCTTCACTGGCAGGCATGGCATCGCGATGCCAATTACTTGAGAAGAAACGGGTGAGGAGGTCAAATCCCTCCCCACTGAAAATGTTCCCACACAGATCCTTTTTTTTTTTTTAATGAGATATTATTACTAATGTTATTCTGTTCTCATTTGTCACTCCTTTGCCTCCCTGTGCATATCTTTCATTGGGTAGATTTTTTTTTTAATCCGAAAAAGAACGTAAAATTTTGCTTATATATGAGCTGATAGGTGTTGTCCTCTGTTCTCTGAAGTCTTTTCGTCTGGCATTCTCTCTAGCATTACCGACTATACGTAAATGGTACGTATATATCCCCCCCCCCCCCCCCCCCCCCCACCCCCCCCCCCCTTCCCCCCCTTCCCCCCCCCCCCCCCCCCTCCCCCCCAAATAAAGGTGATAGAAAAAAAACATACCAAACTGTATTTGCACAACAAGCGTGTGAATGGGGGGATGATAAAGGACATTTCTACCTCCAGATAAGATAATTGTTAGTAATATGATTTCTTATGGCAGGAAATGAATTGTTCGGCATAAAAATTAAACATTTGTATTGAAAAGATTAACAAACGAAAATAAATGAAGACTTCCTTCCTTCCTTCTCTCTCTCTCTCTCTCTCTCTCTCTCTCTCTCTCTCTCTCTCTCTCTCTCTCTCTCTCTCGATATTTTCCATTCGATCTGCCATCAACTGGTTGTTGATCAATGTTTCAGGGGTTTTTTTTTTTTTGGACTCCCAGATCTTAATTGTTCATTGTGGGTCACGGATGATGCCCGATGTTTTATTTTACCGCTATAGCCGTTACTAATAGCTATAACGGCCCATAACAGTTTTTCTTCTTTATGGAATATATCAGAAAGTACATAGCCGATCTTTCTGAAAATTTGTAGGTATGTTCATTATGGGTAACGAATTATGCCCGATGTTCTATTTTACCGCTATAGCCGTTACTAACGCCTATAAAGGCCCATAACGGTTTTTCTTCTTTATGGAATATCTCAGAAAGTACTTGGCCGATCTTTCTGAAAATTGTAGGTATGTTTATCATGGGTCACGGATGATGCTCGATGTTTTAGTTTACCGTTATAGCCTTTACTAACAGCTATAACGGCCCATAACGGTTTTTCTTCTTTATGGAATATCTCAGATAGTACTTGGTGATCTTTCTGAAAATTTGTAGGTATGTTCATTATCGGTAACGAATATGCCCGATGTTTTATTTTACCGTTATATCCGTTACTAATGGGTATATACGGTCCATAACGGTTTTTCTTCTTTATGGAATATCTCAGAAGTACTTGGCCGATCTTTCTGAAAATTTGTAGGTATGTTCATTATGGACACCGTTGTAGCCGTTACTAACGGCTACAACAGCCCATAACGGTGTTTCTTCTTTGTGGAATATCTCAGAAAGTACGTGTAGATATGTTCATTATGGCTCACGGATGATGCCCGATGTTTTAGTTTGCAGTTATAGCCGTTACTAACGCTATAGGCTATAACAGCCCATAACGGTTTTTTTTTTTTGGAATATCTCAGAAAGTATGTGGCCGATCTTTCTGAAAATTTGTAGGTATTTTCATTATGGGTCAGGGATGATGCCCAATGTTTACCAAAATAGCCATTACTGATGGATATAACGGCCCAAAATGGTTTTTCCTCTTTATGGAGTATCTCACGCGTATTCAAGATAAACTGGGAGTACGTTTATATGTTTTGCATCTTGTTTTTGTGTTTCAGTTCGTTTCTTTCAGCTGTAGAACATGATTTGGTTGAGTCACACGTGTAACAAGTGTGTTTATGTAATCATACTGTTTCGGTTGTCTGTGTGTCTGTAACTCTGTGTGTGTGTGTGTGTGTGTGTGTGTGTGTGTGTGTGTGTGTGTGTGTGTGTGTGTGTGTGTGTGGTTTAAAGCTAAACGTTGACATTTTGTCAGCAAATACATACATTAGCATAATCACACTCGATAGAATTACGAAATTTGTAAAGAGCTTTCCGCTCATACTATAACATCGTACAGACAGCCCCCGAATCGTAACGTCTGTAAATCTGCGATTAATATTTTCAGCATTATTGTCAGTAGCAAGCACTCAACTGTCATTTTCTCAGACGTTACGATCATAAACAGTTTCTGCTGGACGCACTGATTCAAGACATATCACGCGATATTATATGCAAACATAGTGACAAACAGGACCTTCTATTCCGTCAAAATCTGACGACTGAATACCACCTGTACCAAACAAACGTGAAGGTGTCAGTATATGTACCACTAAACACTGAATCAAGATCAATGACAGTTGGAC
>JADBJO010000425.1:462500-570000 GCA_016801955.1 Conus betulinus | reverse complement strand
AAAAATCTACAAACGATTCTGTAAGAGCTATTCTACTGCAGAACAAATCAAAATTTTCCAAGCTAATACTATGACTGACAGGGGCAGAGCCATTTTGGATGTTTTCCAAGCGTCGGTCATTTCTTGCGTGGTGACTACGTCATCGTGTAAAACAGCATCGACGACGTCGTCTAGAAGAGAAAACGTTTCATTTACCACACATTTTTTGCTCCTTCCCTGACAGCTGTTTGCCGTTGTTTCACTATAGACGTGTTTAAAAACACAGGCCATTTTTTTTTCTGCCAAAATTTTGTTTTGGCCAGTGTTTATCTCCCCTAGATTTGTACCTAATTCTTTTCCCCCATACCTACGTTAGAAAAATAAACTGGTGTTGCTCTCTCTCCTTCCTCTGTCTATATCCATTTAATTCTGGCTCTAATTTCTGCCCTCTTTATTTTCTCGACTTTAAATATTCTAACTTTTTTTTTTTTCAAGTTTAAATGTTCTCTCGGGTTCCCCATGCCTGTGTGATTATGGATCTTTTTTTTTTTTCCTGTCTGTGAAAGCCAGAGAGGTGGGTGCTATTTATTATTTTTAACGTGCAGAATTGCTCCCAAATTTAGTACAGACATTTCGTAATTCAGCTTTGCACTGGCCTGATTCACATGTATAGGAACCATCATTAGGCGAGCCATGTAAGTGTTTGTGCTTTTTTTTTTTTTAAACAACATTTTAAGAAAAGAAAAGTATTAAAAAAATATATCTCCAGTAACTTCGATCTCTCATCAATTTTTTTCTAGTATCGAGTTCTGTTATGACAGTTCTGTAATCAATGTAAACGACAGGCGTCAGTTCACAAGAAACACAAACACGCCACATTTCTCCGAAAGGCAGCAGTCTAAATGTGGGACCAGTTAACGTGCAATTTGGATTCAAGAACACTTTTTTTTTTCTTCGTTTTGGGGATGTTCTGCGAATGTCACTCAGTTTTAACTCTTTGCTTCCGTTGCTAAGCTCTCCGTGCTTAGCCTCGCTGTCAAAACGAACCAAAATAATGTCTTCTTTCTTTCTTTTTTTTCTTTCTTTCTTTCTTTTCTTTTCTTTCGCGTTCCCGGCCATGCGGTATGCTCAATCCGGTTAGTGAGGCAAAGTCAGCAGTCCGCCGCATAGACTCCACCGGCCCCTACAGCTCTTCCTGGACTTCAACGGGACTGGGCCGCGTCTGACAGTTTCGAGGTTTTAAAAGGAGGGGCAGAATTCTAAGATGTGGGTGAGGGGTTGGGAGCTTGTATCACAAAGGCACAGGTCAGTATGGGAGAGTTTGAGACGTGAGAGATGGGAGAGGAGCGGGCACTGTCCTGTTCGCAGCCTGAAGATGGTAAACTTGCGCTGCTCTGTCGGAGTTGGTGGATGCTGTCCTCTTCAGTCCCAATGTCCAGGCGTTGGCATCACGTTCCTCTGAAGTTGTTTCTTAGGATGGTTTTTGCTTTACTGTAGAACATCGGCTGCCCTGACTGTTCCTGCCTGTTGCCGATCTTGGAGGACAGACGGTCGCTGCCTCCTCATTCCCTCCAATGCCACAGTGAGAAGGGATCCAGTGCAGGACTACAGCAGTTCTCTGTTGGAGGAGACAGAGTTCCTCTCTGGTGGCTAAATGATGTCTGAATCGTTAATGAGGACACGGTTTAAACTACCTGACTGGAGAAAACGTTTCTCGGTATATGTAACAAACATGTTCTCGCGTATTAAGAAAGGAAGCGATGGATTTTTTTTTTTTCATGCTCTTAAATATTTGCAGGGTGATTTCATCTTTTTCGTTTTTTCGCGGAAACCATCGAAATACGTTCAAATGCCAATTCAAGGCTAGTTTGCCATCAAATTTGGTCTACAGTGAAACGATTTTTCCTCGATTTCTGCTGCTTTACACTGAGTATTGACTAACTTTCTCCCCCACCCTTTTTCATCATATAAAGATGTATGGTTGAGTTATACGGGCTTCTCGTGCACAATATATGCCGAACTGTAAGCATTGAAAATAATATAACATACAGCTCCTCTTTTAAATTTGTTTCTTAGCTCTCGTGTATTAGGTGGGCTTGTACGTAAATCATCTATTTAGTACAGCTATGCAAGCTATATATATATAATATAAGCTTATGTCTTAGATTGAGAAATAGGGGGAGAAAGCATTCATACCTGCAGCGGTAGATAATTTGCGTGACTAACAGTATGCGCTTGAGTGGGTGAATGGGGAAGAATTTATGCTTCTCAAAAAGAGTTTTCAGCAAGCTTTTAGTCTCTAAGGAGAGAACGATCTCCACAAGGGAGAAAACTCAATAACATGTATCTCTTCGTCAGATACCGGTATTGTAACTCTTGGTCAATCTGATTGATCTATGGAGAAAACTCAATAACATGTACCTCTTCGTCAGATACCGGTATTGTAACTCTCTTCGTCAGATACCGGTATTGTAACTCCTGGTCAGATACCGGTATTTAGAAACCTGATTGTTTTCTTTCTCAGGGGCCGCGAAAAGCGGTAACTTAACTTCTCTGCCTTTTTTTTTATTTTAAGAAGAATGCTATCCCAGAAAAAAAGGCTGGTGTGCAGTACCATAGTATGGTTGTTGAGTTTTCAAAAAACAACCAAAGGTGCCACCTAAGAAGCAAAGAAAATCATGAAAGAGCAAAAAAACAAGCTACATTTTCTTGTGAAAAGTAGAACATATAAAAAGATAACCTCTTAAGACACAAGTGCTGAGGGCCAGTTCTTGGAATGAATCCGCAAGGAACTAAATTACAATGAACTAATAAATTCCAAGGATAAGTACCAGCACCGTGCTGGTACTTATCCTTGGAATCCTTAGAATTGTTATATATATCATTGTATATATATATATATATATATATATATGTGTGTGTGTGTGTGTGTGTGTGTGTGTGTGTGTGTGTGTGTGTGTACATATACTTTTGTTGTTGTTGTTGTTTTTTTTTACATTTCACACAGTGCATCGTCGGTTAAGGAACCTTCAACGTAAATCCAGTCCGAGGAGATTCGAGATTTCTACCACTTTGGTCTCGCTCTCCAGCAGTGTCAGACACACGGGTGGTCGGGGGCACGGGGGGGGGGGGGGGTGGGGAGTGAGTGAGGGAGGTTAGGCTTGGCCGTCGACTGTCCTGCTTTTTCATACTTTCAGTTCCCCTTCCCTTTTTCCTCTCCAAGGGGGGCGACGCTTGTTACGAGTCTCTGACCTACGTGGGAAAAGGTTCTGAAGCTCTTTTGAAGTCCACAGAAGTGGCATGTTTCGAGGCTTGACAGACTCGTGGGCGTTGTTTCAATCATTGGCCGGATCTGTCCGCTGTATGCGCGTGGATACTCGGCAATTAGAACAATGCTCTGTTCGGGTTATCTTCCCCTGCAATATTGCTCTCAATGTCCAATCAGAATCGCTTCCCGGGATCAGAAGTATGATACCCCATGCAAGGCTGACTTCTCTTCCGCCATGGCGATTGTTTTTGTCAATACCGATTCGGTTACGAATTCGATCACACAGAATATTTTAGTAGTTCAAATATGCAGACACATGAAAACACTGAGCTGCACGTGCAAAACAGGAGCGCAAGTGACCACATGAAATCAGCTGAATGTGGCAAATGTAGGGGAAAAAACTGCTTTTGTCAGTTGTGAAACGACTTACATGTAGGTTACTTTCGTTCACCGATGATCGATAATAGTACACAAACGTCAGCTGGACCGAATACCAAAATTTACAGGTTGGTGTCTACGTTCAATTCAAGGCATGTGTTTGTCTTACTGTTGAGGTCTGACCGCTACCAAAGTGTGTGTGTGTGTGTGTGTGTGTGTGTGTGTGTGTGTGTGTGTGTGTGTGTTGATGTCGCCATGACTTCCAATTACTTTGCTCGAATGGCAACACTAATTTCGTACAGGCTGCGTGCTCACAAAGTAATGTGAAAGGTCAAGTACGTAAATGACCTCGCCGTGGATCTGGCATGGGGCTGTCTGTGTCTGTGGGGGGCGTGGTATGTCTCAACACCTGTCTCAACACAGTAAAAAAAAAAAAAAAAAAAAAAAACAACCTACTATGTCTGCGGGCCGCTTTAGGAGATACTGTGACATAACCACAGAGCTCTGTTTATAGATCAGTGGGTCTGACGCTCTCCAACACCTACCCTCCGTACTGTAGGTCCTGTCCCTGGCGGTTATCTCCAGGCTGGTCAGTCCGCCCCTGGAGCAGGTACCCGTGTCTCAGTGCGCGCACTCCCTCCCTTGTTCGTCCTCTCATGCCCCTGCCACTGAAGGCTAACACGTAGAATCGCCGTGTGTGTGGTGTGGTGGTTTGGCTGCTGGCATGCACGGCAAACGATTTCCCTTGTGAGTGTAAATGCATGGTTCTTTAGTTATAGGCATTCAGAACATACGATACTATGCTTATGTTTGTCTCTGACTGGACAAAGAGACGCATATAGTGCTCATTAAAGGACTGAAATTATCATGTTACTATTATAAGTAGTGGTAGTAGTAGTAGCAGCAGCAGCAGCAGTCGTAGTAGTAGTAGTATTGATAATCAGAGCAGTAACATGGAGATGCTGATAAGGACGATGATGATGACCACGATGATTGTGTACTGTTGTTGTTATTATTGTCTTATCACCTTAAGGATGTGTTCTGTAGTCCTCATCTGTAATTTGTGATTTTGTTTCGAAATTAATCATGATTTTTTTTTCCCCCCTAAAATTTAGGATATACGATTGGTGTCTTGGGTTCACTGTTGTTCTTTGTGGCTTAATGTTGCCCAGAACACGTTTACTCTAATAAGTAAAGTTTGAAGGGGAACGGGAGGAATAATTATGAAAAGAAACCATCGTCCTGTCAAAACTGTAGTAGAGGTCGAAACGCGTTGTGTGTTGTCTTGTGACTCGTTGTGTCCACGTTTCTCTGGCCGGTTCGCTGACATTTATTTAAGATTTGTAGTAAACGTGTTGTGTACATCTCGTGCACTCCGTTTTGATGGATGGACGTAGCTCATCCCCTGTGTCGATGAGATTGTGAGCCCAGTCTCAGAGTCAGCCACAGACTTTGGGGTTTTGTCCACGCACACCTTAATTAGTGCTCGGTTCTCCTCCCCCGAGTCGCTCCCTTGATTGACCAGACGTCATACTGACCAGTGTCCTTGGCCCTTGGGGCACAGGCTGGCACACTACCACCCGCATCTTACCAGTCCCGTCCCTCCTTTGAAGCCTTGAGACGCCAGACGTGGCCCATTCCGGCTGAGGTCCAGGACAAGCTGTGGGACTGGTGGGGTCTCTGCGGCAGACTGTGGACTTCGCCTTACTAACTGAATTGAGGGTCTAGCATGGCTAGGGACAAGAAAAAAAGAAAAAAAAAAAAAAAAGAAAAAAAATGCAGAGGTCGGTGTCAGCCACCTTGTTGCATGACCCTTTTAGTTTTCATACCGTATGGCGGAGATTGCGATTTCGCCTCCGGTTTCACGTGCAACTCCTTTAGGGGCCGTTTATGTCTTCTTCTACTCGTTCAGGCAGCCTGAGAGAGAGAGAGAGAGAGAGAGAGAGAGAGAGAGAGAGAGAGAGAGAGAGAGAGAGAGAGAGGGAGAGAGAGAGAGAGAGATATTGAAGAGAGATTGTTCACACACATCCCCAATCTTGTCCCCACCCCCACCCCCACCCCACCCCCAACCTTGTTTCGATTTCCTCACAACGTGACTATGACCCTGTGAGTGTTTTCACAGTCGGCGGTATCG
Source organism: Conus betulinus (assembly GCA_016801955.1). NCBI lineage: Eukaryota > Metazoa > Mollusca > Gastropoda > Neogastropoda > Conidae > Conus > Conus betulinus. The sequence continues at coordinate 564,241 of JADBJO010000425.1, read as the reverse complement.
GCAAGTTCATGTGACTATCGTCTGGGTGCACGTGCTGCCGCCCTCAGGAAGGAGAACACTCACAGTCACGCTGACTCCGCGACTGAGCACTGAGGTCCTCCCGTTGTCAGAAGAGGAGGGTCGCAGCGGTTGATGTCCTGATGTACATATGTTGAGTCATCAACGAAGTGACTGGTTTCCACATGTAGCGCAGTGTCTCCGCTGGTGTGTTGCCTGGCGAAGGCCTTACATACATTGCTCTCTGTGGGCTGCGAAGGTGGGACCGACACCCAGGCGCGACCGGGTGTGGCTGCGTATGGGAGAACCCGGATGAACAACACGGAGGCCAATGCCGCTAACGTGGTGACAAGGAAGATGACGGAGCAAGGAAAAAAAAGAAAAAGAAAAGTTTTTTGCATTACTAGAGAGAGAGGCAGAGAGAGAAAACAGGAGACAGACAGACAGACAGACACAGATAGAATCTGAGACAAGACGTGGGAAAGGATTATTTTTCATCATTTCTTTTTTTACAGTGAACAATAGGAAAGGCTCCTTTTGTCTCACTTGACGATCGACGACAAATACAATATAATCAATATCAAGTTGACTGACTGCCAGTGGATCGATTATCTTTAAAGCTTTATAAACACAGAAAACCTGCCGCGATTCTGTGGAGTTGAGATTTTTGAAGCTAAAAACAGTAACGGTTTGACACGGCGTAAACTGCTAACACTTTCAAGGAATGTTGTTTTCGAATATCGGCGAATCCGGGGCCTTCAGGGTGTCATGACAAGAGATGGTGTGTGTAGTGTCATGTCTCATAGAATATCGTATGAATGGACTGGGTATGAAACGTAAGTGAATCTTCATGTTGAGAAGTGTTGGGTGGAGATTTGGGGGGGGGGGGGAAGAAAGAAAGATTTGAAATTTAGAAGTGTGGCCAGAACGTTAGACCAGATGTAAACATCGCTTAAATTTCTAACCTTTCCTTATAGTTGATTCTATTGGACGCTGAGGCACGTGATGGGCGAGAGACGTTCACTTCTTTGTAGGACGGGTGTGTTCCGGATCTGTATGGCTAACCAGGAGATGACAAAAACGTCGAACAGGAGATTAGATGGTCTCTTAATTTGGGTTAAGAATTGATTGACCAATATTTTCCAACCTTGGGGGTTGAAGAGGAAAACTTAGGTTTTTTTTCCTAATGATCAGTGAGTGAGTGATCATCGAAGAAGTTGCAGACAGAAGTCTGCTAAGGATTTTACATAGCGTTGAGTCCCAACTGGAAGACCACAGCGTCCAACCCTTGGACTGAAAGCCTACCTCCTCGGATTCTGAGTTCTGTGGGTGAATCCTTATTTCAAAAGGAAAAGGAAAACGTTTATGTCAGCCCTACCTTGCGAACGGACAGAAAAAGAAATGCAATGTTTTATGGGATATACATTCAAGAAAAAAAAAAAAGCAAGAGTAAAATAGTTAGAAATGTTTATATGAAGATGGACATGAAAATTGGTCAGGGAAACACGCACTGCATTTGCGTTTCATGTTGATTGTTATTTTGATTTCCTTTTCCTTTGTTCTGTTGAAAGCTCACAACTGTTGCAATCTTTGTTCCCATAGTCCTTTCTTTGAATGAATGGAGTGGATGCATGGAGTGAACACACGCTGTGTTTGTGACTAAGTGGATGCAACGGCGGTGTGTGACACAGGGGCGGATCAGTTATATGAGGGGGGGGGGGGGGGAGGAGGTCCAGAGAGGGCCCGGATGTCCTATCCATGTGGGTGCACAGCGGAAAACGTGCCGAAAATTATAGTGGGGATGGGGAGAGAGGGGCGAAAGGGATTCAGAAACCCAGGAACACTTTCTCTCTCCCCCCCCCCCCCCCCCCCCCCCCACCCCCTCCCCCCCCCCCCCCCCCCCCCCCTCTTGTCCGGCCCTGGCATTAGAGAGTGGGGATGGAAGGAAAGGCGGGGTGGGGGTGGGAGCGATCATGAGACGAAAATTACAATTTGCAGTGAACCATTCCTTGCCTTCTTTTCCCCCTATGTTCAAAAAAAAAAAAAGAAAGAAAAATGCCACCCACATCCCAGACAAGTTAAAAAGATTAATATATTGGCCAATCAGATAACGTTTCAAGTTATGGTACACGGGGAGGGGGGGGGGGGGAGGAGGAAGGAGGAGGGAATAATGGTAGTTTATTAACAGAAAAAAAATATCTATCATCTCCGGCACTTGTTCAAAGCATTCGCCCTCTTCGTAGCGTAATACGCAGTGCATTTTGTACAGACAGACGCGAAATGAGAGACCTGAGCAAACAGATTTTTTTGTATCATATCTGTTATTCATACATTACAATGAATTTTTGTGTCGGGCAAAGCGATTCGCCAAAGTCTGTTAACCGTTTTCCGATTGGTGATCTATATCAGACAACCCTTCCTAACAACGGCCATTCTCGTCAGCGATTCGTGGTCACGTGACACGTGAGCGCGCGCGCGCGCGACAGGACAGGACAGCAGACGACAAGCCCCACGCAGAGCCCGCGTAAAAGTCTCCACGTTCGTGTACTGCATACAGTGACACCATTGCACAGGCGGCGTCGAAGAGGCGTTTCGGTTAATAGAAATCGGTCCAGTGCGTGATATAAGGGTCCGGCAGGCGGCTGCTCACTCTCTTCACGCCCTGCTGCCTGTCCTATCGGGAGCTGGTCAGTCGCCACTTCAAGCGTCCTGGTTCTGCTGCAATCCGCTGTTCGCGTTTGTCTCCACTTGCCAGAATTTATCGTCTGCTTCCAACACTTCGCTGAGTACAAGGTAAGCAGAGTGTGGGCTGTTGACTTTTCTTTTTTTCTTTCTTTCAATTTGTTTTTCTTCTTTTTTCCTTTTTTTTTTTCTTTCTCGGTAATCCTGGAGTTTTACTCCACTGTCTAGGGCTTGTCTATAGTCTCTTCGAAACCCAGCACAGTTGATTACTTTCGTTTGAAAGAAAGCTCATTCGAATGAAATATTTCGCAAATATGTCGTGAAAACTATTAATGTGTACTTACTTTTGTGTACACACTTTTTGTTAAAGTCAAGGTCAGCCAACCATTCAGTAAACAAATCAGTCTTGTGATCAAACTGTAAATTGATGTATTGACGCTTTTCAACGGTGGATAACGTTTCGAATACTTTATTTTCGTGGGGGACCTTGGGGAAACTTTTTTTTTAAACATTAAGCAGGTGCTTTTTGCCCTGCAAAGTCAGTACAAGCGATTCCACGTTTCCCTGTGTCGAAAAGGCTTAGGGATAAAACAAATCTTTTCGCCAGATATAAAGTTCTTGATGCCCAATTAATTGGTCTCGTTTTGACAGAAACACCTTGTGTCATTCGTTGAATAATAAAACGACGAAGAAGTTATCCCGTGATACAGGGTGAGCTTACAAAGACTGCTTTTAAACACCGCCTTTTTTAACCGACATCCAGAGTTAAAAAAAAAAATGTTTACCCTTCCCTCCCTCCTCCACACACACACACACACACACATCAACATGCGCGCGAATGCAAGCGCGCCCTCACACACACACATACTAACTCCTCCTACTATTTTCATTACTACTACTACTAGAGTGACTACTACAACTAGTCAGTGCAACATACTTTCACGACCCCCAGCGGGTTTGCCAATTTTTAAATGCATACTTAAGGCTGTAATGTGGCCGTACAGGGAAAAAATATGAAGTTTCTGTATCCTCTTTTGACACTAAAGCCATTCATCAAAGCGAATCTAGTCTTTTCTACGACTGTTCATTTCACTTCTTTTTTTTTTTTTTTTTTAACGACATCTAAAAATTTTAATTATTTCGGAAATCTACTCGTGAAATGTTGATTTTATTTCCTAATCAAAATAGTAAAAGGTGTACATTATTTTAGAAACATTTTCAACACACAAAAAATGCCAGGATTTATGCGAAAACTTTTCTGTTGTTGTTTCTAAGGTAAAGAAAAGAAAGGGGGAAAAGAGGACAAGCAAAGGAAAAGAAGAAAAACGGGTTTACGGGAGGAGGGGATGGGGTAGGGGTGGCGTGAACAAACACCAGGGTTTTGACTAGTTGGTAAAATCTACCTTGTATATGGGCTTCGAAAGTACACACACACACACACACACACAGAGATATTTTATGAGACTATATTTACCACTACACAAACATAAGCTCGTTTGTTTGGCTCAGGATTGTGTTTCATTTTCCAAAACTTGTGCTTTTTCCCCTGCAGCTGCACTATTCGTCTTAAATTAAAAGTGGCGTTCAGTGTGAACGTGTCGCTTGGTGAAACTGTTTGTAAACCAGGTCTCCTCTGTCTTTCGCGTCTGTCAGTTCGAGCTCAGAACAGACTGACAAACCAATTTATTGTCGGATTAACTCATGATTGTACTGACAAAACTCCGAACAGTTGGTTATGTTCGTCACTGTTTGGAGAACCCGCTGTCAATCTCGTTTGTTCATTTGTCCTACAGATTTTTTTTTTTTTCTTAATCGGTTCTAATCGTCACTTTTTTTTTTCAAAAAAATCTTGCCGCCCTCATGCGTTCCTTTGTTCAGTTTTTTTTGTCCAAGTTTTCTTTGTCACCATCTTTTCGAAGATACCTTTGCATTTCTTATTCGTTTCTTCGTCCCCACTTTTGTCCTATGAATTCTGTCCGACGCTGTTTTTCAGTACAAGTCATTGTCACGTCTATCTTTGTTTGAATAAATTCTGTTTATCAGTATCTTTTTATAGAAGCTGTTTCCATTCTCATTTGTTCCTTCCATCTGCGTTTCTTCTGACAAATTGTATTCTTAACTATCTCGCTGTAAAAAACTCGTTGCCGTTCTCAGTTATCCGTTTGTCCTTTGTCCTAATAAATTCTTCCTCGTCTCTAACTTTCTGTACAAGCCATTACCATTCTCATTTGCTCCTTCGTCATATCTTTGTTCCGATAAATTGTTCCTCGTCATCTTTCTGTAGAACCCATAGACGTTTCTGTTGCTCTTTCGTCCTGTTTTTCTCTTTATGAATTTCTATTCGTCACCGTCTTTTCATAGAACCCACTGTCATTCTTAATTGTTACTTCGTCCCGTCTTTGTTCTGATGAATTCTGTTCGGCACTATCTCGCTGTGTGGACCCCATCGTCGTTCTCCTTTGTCCGTTCGTCCTATTCCAGTCCTGGGAGTGCTGCTCTTCGCCCAGTGTCTGTCTGTAGTGGTCATTGCTATTCTCCTTTGTTCCTTTGTCCTTCTTGATTCTGTTTGTCATTGGGTTTCTGAAGAAACCATTGACATTCTCACTCGCCCTTCTGTCCCATCCTTGATCTTCTTAGTTCTATTTGTCATTATCTTTCTGAAGTCATTGCCGTTTCCTCTTGTTCTTTGTCCTATCTTTTTACGTCTCGGTTCTGTTCGTCGCTATATCTTTCCGAACAAACCTTCGTCATTCCTGTGTGTTCATCTCTCTTACCTTTGTTCTTCCCAGTTCTGTTCGTCGCCATCTTTCTGAACAAACCTCGCCATTCTCGTGTGTTCGTCTGTCTTGTCTTTTTCCTTCCCAGTTCTGTTCGTCACTGTCTTTCTAAAGCAGTTATTGCCGTTCTCTTTTGTCTCTCTTGTGCTATCTTCTTTGCTTCTCATTTCTAACGTCACGGTGTGTTTGAGGAGCCCACTGCTTTGTCTTGCTGATTACCGTAATGTTTCCTACCTGGTTGCCGTAATTGTCTTGTATCTGGATTCTAGAAAGTCTGGAACAATGCTGCACGACTTGTTTGCAAGCCTCCTGGCGCTTATACTGCCCGTCTCCGCGGCTCTGTCTCCTTGTGAAACAAAAGCAATGCGCTCTCGCTCTCTTTCTCTCTCTCTCTCTCTCTCTCTCTCTCTCTCTGTCTCTCTGTCTGTCTGTCTCTCTGTCTCTCTCTCTCTCTCTCTCTCTCTCTCTCTCTCTCTCTCTCAACGCGGTGACAGTCCTAATATGGCTCTATGGCCCTTTGCGGTCGGCTGGGCTATGAGCAGCATTTCCTTTCCTTTCCTCTCTCTCAATCACTCTCTCTCTCTCTCTCTCTCTCTCTCTCCGCCCGCTCTCTCTCTCGCACCACCCCCACCCCTCAACAATTTAAATCTCTCGAAGGCTCACCTTCCATTTTGTTTCTCTGAACTCCTCAATCTGTGCGCACCTTGTCCAGCTCTTGCGTTGACACGTCATTCCCAGCATCCTTTCTTCTAAGACAAAGTCGCACGGCCATTTGCTGTCTTTCTCCTGTTGGGTTCTCTCCCTTCACCTGGGAACAGTTCTGTTTCCTTGTCCGTCGAGTCAGCTGGACCGTGCGCTTTGAAACCTCCACGAGATCGGCATTACTGTCAAGAAGCGTTTTAACCTACGACCATCGCCCTTTGGTGCCGTTCACTGTCATTTTCTGATTTGCGTGTTAGTTGCGTGTTAAAAAGTCTGTTCACTGTGTGTGTGTGTGTGTGTGTGTGTGTGATTAATATGAAGAGACAAAAAAAACACAGCAGTTACATCTATATCTAGGAAGCAGAATCAAACGGTAGAATGGACAAAAATGATTATAAAAAGATAAGAAAAAAAGCACCTCCAAACTGGTATTGTAAACGACTGTGGTACAATACCAAACCAGAGGAACTTGTAAAAATATTAATCATGTTGTTTAATGTGTTAGATATAGATGTACTTAGAAAAAACAGATGAATATATATACACAAATGTGCGCGCCCGCGCCCGCGCGCACACACACACACACACACATACACACGCACGCACCCACACACACACACACACACACACACACACACACACACACATATATATATATAGATAGATAGATAGATACATACATACATACATACATACATACATACACACACACATGCCGAAAGCAGTCGATATATTTTCATTAAACGGCATTAATGTGAGCACGATAATAATATCTACCGTTCCTGCTTAAGTCAGTTCTCAAAACTTTTCATTTGAATCCCTGCATTTGAAAGCATTTTTTTTTTGTTTTTTTTTTTTTTGCTACCATTGCATTGGCGTTTGGTCCTGTTTTTTATAGTCACCATTGCCACAGAGAACAGACTGTGTGTGTGGACTGTCGACACAATTTCAACACGCCTATCCAGCAAACCTTACTGCCCTCTAAATATAAAGGAATAAGTTCTGCGGATGTGTGTGTATTTCTCTCATTTTCTTCCACTGTTTTGTCCATCCTGTCATTTCCCAGAATTTCACGGTTTGATGAAATCTTAAAGTAAATCTACGACTGCGCCACGTAAATACAGATATGACTCCTCACAAAGATCACTAACAGTTCCAAGTTGCATTCAAGACAAAACAAAGCCTGAACAAGTAGGTGATGAGATCAAGTCATATATGAACTGGCCATCAAAATAGCAGATAGTTTGGCTATAAACCGCGAGAGTTTTTTTTTATTTCAGTATAGTGAGATCCTGTAATTTTTACATTTTAAATTACAAATTCCTTTTGTGCAGTTTCATCATATAAAATAGAAAACTGTGTGGGTACAACCCTCAAAGTCTCCTAAGAATGCGAGCTTAAAAAGAAAAATATATTTAAAAAAAAAAAAAAAAAAACTACAGTGACCACAGGATCACAAAGAGGGATGTCAACAGGCAGTTCCCTGCGAGGTGGCATAGCAGCGAACACCAAGGGAGAGGTGGCAGCTCTCCTTTGAGGGACACTGATGTGAGAGGTCAGTGTCGGGCGGCGCAGCGAACCTTCAAGCCATATGGGTGACGGCGGGTCTAGTCTGTGTCGCCGGGGGACGACTCCTGTTGGGGCGATCGGCGTTGAGGTACTGCCTGACTACGATTACTGTGGGCCTGGGATACCATGCTTTGAGGGTCGGACATGGGGGCAGCCCTCACGGAGTTGAGCTGAAAAATTGCCCTCTCGGCCGTAGTCCGCTGGACACACCAACACCAAAATGTGAACCCAACTTTCACATGGAACCAGAGCTGAGAGAATGACAGACGACGGCCTCCACACGGAACCGGATCCACTATTGCCAACGACAACAACTGTCACAAAGTGTGCAGACTTCAATCTGCGAGATATCCTGTCCAGACAACAGGACGCTTATATCGCACTGACCAACCGACCGCAAGCACATTATGCTCAGCACACTTCAGTTCCACGCTGTAGAGTAGAAAGAAACTCGTGGAGAGCGTGGCAGCAGAGAGTCCTCAGAAGAGAAGCCCCCTTCAAGCAAGTGTTTCGGCCCTTATCTCCTGACACTCGAATGGGGTTGGGGCCACACCCGGTTCATGACTCCGGATGTCCCTCTGCTGTCCCTTTTTTTTTTTCCCCCCCCATCTTGGGACGAGCTGTGGCTGGGATTCGAAGCCATGACCCCCTGGACATGCTCATTTTCCACTTAATGACTCGCACTCTAATCACTGAGCCACAGGGGCACCTGATATTTGTAGGAAAGTTAAGCCTTATGAAGTTCACTTTTGTTCCTCCTTGACCAGATCCAGCTTGAACACCTCTCTGCCGCTTCTGCCATTGCTTTCAAAGGCTCTGATTTTTTCCCTCCATGCAACTGAGAGCTGTTTCATGAGGCTGTATTCAGACGTTCCTACAACCCCCTCGCTCCAATTCTTCTGCAGTGAGGACTTTGACCTGATAGCCTTCTCTCCTCAGGCTGTTTGCCAGATCAGCATACTTTTCAGTCTTGTAGAGATTGAGCTGCCTCCATTCTGTTCTCATATGGCACCGTGAGCTCGATCATGATCAGCTGCTTGGTTGACTGAGAGTGGACTACTATGTCTGGTCTCATGCCACTCTTGCTGATGATCTCTGGGTGACTCTTCCATTCTGGGAGGCCTGCAGTGCACTCCCAGTCATCTGCCCCGTCCCAGCAGACTCTGCCTGCATGTTCCAAGTGGCACTCTTGTTCTTGGCCATGTTTCGCTGCCTCCTGCCGTGAAGAATGTTGCGGGTGCTGTTGGAGTCCTGATTTTCCCGTTTGTGGTGTTGATACTAGCCCAGACTACTTGGACAGTCTCGTTGAGCACTTGGTTGTGCCCTCCATGTGTACCTTCCTTGAGCTCCACTGTTTGTTTTTCATGGCAGAGGGGGCATGAAGGATCGTCTGTTTTCCCCACTTCACCAGGTTTGTATTTGAGGGCAGAAGGTCTTATGCAGATCTGAGAATGAAGCTGATCCTGAGAGGGGCCATGTGCCAAATGTCATTTCCAAGTGAGACTTCTTTGGAGTGCATTCTCCCACGTTGTCCATTGCCCTTGCCGGCTCTGCTGGACTGCTTTTTGGAGTCTTTTTTGGTCTTCTTCTTTTTCATCTCCAGAATCATCGTGTCGCTTTTGGATTTTCCTTTGGCCTTTGATCACCATTCAGTTTGGTCACCCACAGTCCTTGTCTGTTGGTCTGTATGTGTCCTGTTATTTCTCTGATCTTGAGACTTTCTTTTGCAGAATCCATCGCCTCTTAAACTTTCCATTTTCTGCCCGTCTTCAGCTGGGGCTTGATTGCTTCTACCACCTTGTCTCCTGAGTCCTCCAGCATGCTTTGAAATCTGATCTTCCCTGCTTTGTATTCCTCCAGGATGGATTTCAGTGGTAGTTTCAGCTTTGCTTGGCAACAGTATAGCGCTATGTCAGTGAGACAGGGTGGGACACACAAGCCATTTCCTTGTGAACTTGTTGATTTTGGCTTCCATTGCCTCCACTATGCTGGTGCAGATGTCGTATATCATCAGAGGCCATAGGGGCTTTGGTATCAGCATGAACTGCAGATACCAGACCTTGTATTTGCCAGGGAGCCCACACTGGTCAATGGTCTCCAAGCCTTCTTCCGACATCTGTTTTTGTTTCTTCTGCTCTTTGTTGTGTGTCTTTCAGCATATCATCATACCATCTTCCAAGGCTCTTGACTGGCTCTTCTGTGACTGTTGGAATGGCCTGGTTGGCAACACTGAAGACCACAGATTCGGCCACTTTTCCTTTCCTCAGCGAGAGACTCCGTGATTTCTTTGGCTTGAACGTCATTCTGGATGAGGCAACTATGTCGTCCAGCCTCTCCAGCACATGACGTGTCCCGTCTTCTCTGGATGAAATAACTGTAGTGTCATCCATGAAGATCTTGAGAGGGGCATCTTGTATCCATCGCCAAGGTCTGTTTGTTTTGCGTTGCTTGTTGCTGCTTTCAAGATGACTTCCATTGCCAACACGAACGGTATTGGGGAAATTGCACAGCCCATTGCAGTGCCCACTTCCAAGTTGATCCAGTCTGTTGTGTATTCCTTGGTAGAGAACCGCATTGAGAAGCCATTGAAGTACTTCTTGAGCATGTCGCGGATGTTCTTTGGCACATGGTACATCTCAAGAGCCAACTGTATCATCTCATGGGGTACAGATCCCATATGCGTTTGTCAGATCAAGCCACACTACTACGTCCAGGTCTCTCTCTTTTCTGTTTTTTTGCTCTTTGGATTGCGTCCCAGATCTTTGTGGCGTGTTCTACACAGCCAGCCACGCCTGGGATCCCACCTTTCTGGACTGACACATCCAAGTACTTGTTTTCCATGAGGTACTTTGTCAGCCTTGCTGCCATGACAGAGAAGAAGATTTTCCCTTCGACGTTCAGTAGTGATGTTGGCCTGAACTGGCTGATGTCACTTGAGTTTTGCTCTTTCGGGATGGACACACCATCAGCCGTCATCCACTGGCCGCTGATCTTCTGGTTTCTCCCCAGCTGATCGCAGCAGCCTGTGGAGCCACTCCAGCACCTTGGGACATTTTTTTTTTGTACAGCTTGTAAGGTATTCCGTTTGGCCCTGGTGATGAGTTGGCTCTGGCTTTGTCGACCACCTTCTTGATTTCCGCCAACTATTGCCAACGACAACAACTGCCACAAAGTATGCAGGCTTCAGTCTGCGAGATATCCTGTCCAGCCAGTAGGACGTTTATGTCGCACCGACAGACCGACCGCAAGCACATTATGCTCAGCACACTTCAGTTCCACACTCTATCCTACCATGACAGAAATGTGCGCGCAATGTCCCCGTCTTTAAAAACATTTATACTAATTTGTACAGAAATCTAAAGTAAATCCGCCAGTTGACGGGGAAAAACAAACTGCAAGACAAAGTACCACGCGTTTCGACCCCTTAGGTTTTCTTCGAGCAAAACAAACAACGTTCAGGACAATGGAAACGAAGAACGAACGGTCACTGTCTTCTCATATTCGGCGCAAGATGAACTTTAAATGAAAACGAGGCCGTTGGGAGGGAGACCACACACACACACACACACACACACACACACACAGAGGGAGAGAGAGAGAGAGAGAGGTCCTAAAAAAAAAACCAAAAAAACTCCTTCTGACCAAGCAGTAGGCATGGCTAAGTGTACCAAGCCATTCACACTCCTATCATTACGAGCGGCCAGAACTAGAGTGACATCGGAAGGTATTGTGCATTGGTGTGTGGGAGGGCAAGGTGGGAAAGGGGGTAAGGAAGCAGCCTTAATCAAAACTGACAAAAAAAAACAACACTAGTTTTCCAAAGGGAACGGGGTGTTGGGACACTCCCGTTTGTCACCTGCCACCTATCCCACATTCTGTAGACCGTTGGGGCGCCACAGAAGACTTCGCAACAAGCTTCCTCCACTCCTCCCGGTTCCCAGACGCGTTTTGGCAGTTGCTGGATGTGAGGCCAGTCCATGCACTGACGTTGTCCTCCCATCTCTTTTTTTTTATGTCTTCCTCTCTTTCTGCATCCTCGCACTGTTCCTTGAGGAATGTTGCCAGAGTTGCAGCGAGAATGTTGCCAGAGTTGAACAGGAGTTGCCAGAGTTGAACAGGAGACATTGCCAGGATTGAAGAAAAGTTGCCAAGAGTTGAACAGGGGAGTTTACCAGAGTTGAACAGGGGAAGTTGAATGACACTACGAGTGTAAAACTGAAAGACACATTATCTATGCACATAACGCACAATGTGTATGTGTTTGTAAAAGACACGTTTGTGGAGGGATGTAACAGGTGCGTTGTTTATTTAAAATTGACCTTTCTTGCACGCACGCACGCACGCACGCACACGCACACACGCACACACACACACACACATATACACACACATGCACACATAGATGCACATGCACGCACGCACGCGCGCACACACACACACACACACACACACACACACACACACACACACACACACACACACACACGCACACATGCACAGACAGACAAAGACACAAACACACACACACACACAAGCACAGGCACAGACACGGGCACACACACTTGCACACACATATGCACTTACACGCACACATGCACACACACGCGCGCGCGCGCTCGCACACATGCACACACACATACACACACACACACACACAACACATACACCTGCACGTACGCATGAACACACGGATAAATTCTGGTCAGGGACAGACGCATGAGACCATTGAAATACTAGTCCAGCTCTCGTGGGGAAACCACCCTTGAGGATCAAAACAGCGACGAAAAGAACAATTACTAGCTTACCGTACATGTTCGCACCAAGGTAAGGCAACCTGTAACAACACGCACACACACACGCACACACACACACACACACACACACACACACACACACACACACACACACACAGGGTCACACACACACACAAAGTACACACACACACACGTACACACACACAAACAGGGTCACACACGCGCGCGCGCGCGCACACACACACACACACACACACACACACACGCACACACACACACACACACGGTCACACACACTCGGACACACACACACACACACACACACACACACACACACACAGGGTCTCGCGCGCACGCATACACACACACACACACACACACACACACACACAGGGTCTCACACACACACACAGGGTCACACACACACACACACACACACAACGACTTACTATCCTATTAAATCCGAGCTACCGTCCTAGTTCAATAGCCACCTCTTGCCTTCAGCCATTTTGCATTTTGTGACTGACTGCGGCCCTGAAACACGCAATGTCATTGAGGTTCTCACAACTGTAATGACGTATACTACATACTCATCCGTTGTAAGAGAGAGAGAGAGAGAATGTGTACCCGCAGCCTAAAAAGTTTAAAGTCGCTGGCAAAATTTCGCGTCTGCTGGATGACTGAAAACATTTTTGTCCCTAAAACAGTCGGCTGTTTAAAAAAAAAAAAAAAAAAAATCTCCTACAATATGATTGGATAGGTGAGCGAGAGAGCACGCGCGCGTGCGTGCATGTTTAGCAGCAGCAAAAATAGTTAAATGTCGATGATAAAACTTAGCGTCTGTTAACTGAAAAGGTTTTTTTTTTTTTTTTTGTTTTTTTTCGATAAAACATTCTTATCTCCTCCCCCCCCCCCCCCCCCCCCCCCCCCCCCAAATCTGCTGTAGCACGCTTGGATAGTCCTCTTGTACTTGACAGTTAGCATTTTCTGCTATTTGTTACCTCTTTCCACCGCACCTGTTCAGGTTACCTGTCTTTGTGTGTGCTGTGTGGCGGCGTTATCAGAAGAATACCGCATCCTCGAAGACTGCGTCAGTCCTGAATAAGATGCAAAGCATGTAGAGGTACTCCCAGTTTATCTTGAATACACGTGAAATATTCCATAAAAAAAGGAAAACCCGTTGTAGCCGTTAGTAACGGCTATAACGGTAAACATCGGCCATCCTCTGTGACCCATAATGAACATACATACAAATTTTCAGAAAGATCGGCCAAGTACTTTCTGAGATTTTCCACAAAGGAGAAAAGCGTTATGGGCCGTTATAGCCGTTAGTAACGGCTATAACGGTAACAAAACATCGGGCATGATCCGTGATCCATAATGAACACACTTACAAATTTTCAGAAAGATCGGCCTAGTACTTTCCGAGATATTCCATAAGAAAGAAAACCCGTTATGGGCTGTTATAGCCGTTAGTAACTGCTATAACGGTAAAATAAAACATCGGGCATGATCCGTGACCCATAATGAACATACTTACGAATTTTCAGAGAGATCGGCCAAGTGCTTTCTGAAATTTTCAATAAAGAAGGAAAACCGTTATGGCTGTTAGTGACGGATATAATGGTAAAATAAAACATCGGGCATCATCCATGACCTATAGTGAAAATACAAATTTTCAGAAAGATCGACCAGGTACTTTTTGAGATATTCCATAAAATAGAAGAACCGTTACGGCCGTTAGTAACGGCTGTAATGGTAAACTAAAACGTTGGGCATCATCCGTGACCCATAATGAACATACCTACAAATTTTCAGAAAGATCGGCTCAGTACTTTCTGAGATATTTCATAAAAAGCAAAACCTGTATGGGCTGTTATGTCTGTTAGTAACGGTTATGACGGTAAAATAAAACATCGGGCATCATCCGTGGCCCGTAATGAACATACCTTCAAATTTTCAGAGAGAGCGACCAAGTACTTTCTAAGATATTCCATAAAGAAAGGAAAACTATATTTGGCCATTATGACCGTTAGTTACGGCCATAACCGTAAGATAACACATCGGGCATCATCCATGACCCATAATGAACATACCTACAAATTTTCAGAAAGATCGGCCGTGTAGATTTTGTCTGGAGCGGTGGAACACATTTATGACCACGGACGGACGGACACACACACACACACACACACACTGCATTTCTTCGTTCCCATTGTAAAGTACTACCTGTTCTATAAGACTGGGAGTACAGAAAAATGGGAGATACAAAAACTCCTTTCGTTGTTTTATTCATTTGCCAGCTCGGGTGTTGGAGTTTTAAGTTTCCTCGTTTGTTTCTGTGTATATTTGTGTGTATTGTGTTGTTTTGTATTCTTTTGTGTATTGCTCGGGTGCTTGGATTGTTTTAAGGCAATTGTTTTGTGTGTCGTCTTTGTTCTGTGTGTATATTGTGTCTTTTGTTCTGTGTGTATGTGTGCCTTTGTTGTATTGTGTGTGTATTGTCTTTGCTCTGTGTGTATTGTCTTTGTTCTTTGTGTGTGTATTGTCTGTATTGTCTTTGTTCTGTGTGTATTGTCATTGTTGTGTGTATTGTGTTTCTGTTCTGTGTGCTTTGTGTCTTGTGTTCTGTGTGTATTCAATCTTTGTTCTGTGTGTGTGTTGTGCCTTTGCTCTGTGTGCATTGTGTGTACATGAGAGCTTGGTGATTAGGTATCGAAGGCTACATCAGTCTGTCCCGCAGCTGAATGCAGTTAGTTTTTATCAGAGGTTCTCCTCGGCGACTGGTGTAACCCCTATAACCCGGTACTCTCTGCCCCGTGTGGGGATCAAACCCAGTGAGACCATCCGGCCTGGTGAGGGATGGGCATCGTTAGATGCGACCCGCCCAGAACACGCGTCAGATCCTCGCAACAGGATCTGGAACGAGAAAAAAAAAAAGAAAAAATAAAAAAAAAAAAAAAAAAACGGGCCATAGAAATCGGGTGCCATCTTTCGATAATATAATTGTATCCGATACACCGGTCATATCTTCAGTGATACTATACCATCAAGCAGCTCACCGGACAACAGAAAGACCATTACATAAGTTTAAGAGGGGGGGGGGGGGGGGGGGGGGGGGGGACCTACGTTGACATGGCCACGTGATAAAGCCTGCTGACCCTGGTAAAGTAATCCTCTGTGATTTGTTGAGAGAGGGAGATGGTCGAGGGGAAGACGGGGAAACAAAATCCCAAGAGCAGACAACATTGTAGAATGGCCAGGGAAACCATTGGAAGAGTTGCAGACCTTGACACACGACCGTGAGAGGAGGAGTTGTGCGGCGCCCCAAGACTCGGGGACTAGGATGACGAAGAACCAATGCGTCACCGTGAAAGTTAAAGCGATCGTCCTTTTTGTTGACCATAAAACGTTCAGATTTAAAGACAATGTTGAGCTGTTGTATGTATGAAGGGCTCACACTGGAATACTGTGCAAAGACAAATACGTCGAGTGAGCGATATAGTTGGTGTGTGTTTTTTCAACACACAGGTAAATGGAACCATGCAGTTTGTCCTTAATCATTGGCGATTTGGGGGGAAGTGTTACGGTTGGCATCTCCCCCTTCCTTTCCTCCCTTGTCATCTCCCCTTTCACTCCATTTGTGTGCACACACAGACACGCACACACACACACACACTCTCACACACACACACACTCTCTCTCTCTCTCTCCTTGTCATCTCTCTTCTCTCTCTCTCTCTTTCACTCTCTCTCTCTCTCTCTCTCTCTCTCTCTCTCTCTCTCTCTCTCTCTCTCTCCTCTGTCTGCCCGAAGCCAAAGTAGAACAGTGTCAAATGCAACACATTTCATCCAAGACGTGGCTCTCGGCGACAGTTTAGACACCCGCGCCCCGTGGTGACCCCACCCCGGGTACGTTTGATATTTTCGTCGTTACAGAATAGGTGCTGAACGCCAGTTCGCCCAGTAGCCACACCACCGCTGAAGAAGACGGACGGAGGTCTGTCGAAAGCTCGCAAGTAAGTGCTATTCCTAGCTGAGTGACCTGTCTAAATCCGGTAGTAGTTCTTTCAGAATAGATACCATGATCGATAGATCCCACGGTATCCGCAAGCCCAGACTTGTCAAAATGTGGACCTTGGGATGTGCCTTCAAAACGTGGAGTTCTGGTGGTAGGGCTGTGTCGATTCTTGGGTGTTTTAAGTTTCTGGGTACAAATGCTGCCAGTGCAGAAACGCTGCGAAAATGCCACTCTGCTCAAACTAGAGGAAACTTGCACAGGAATAAGATTGCGCGTTTCTCTGTCTGTCTCTCTCTCTCTCTCTCTCTCTCTCTCTCTCTCTCTCTCTCTCTCTCCTCTCCTCTCTCTCTCTCTCTCTCTCTCTCTCTCTCTCCCTCTCTCGCTCCTCTCTCTCTCTCCTCTCTCTCTCTCTCTCTCTCTCCCTCTCTCTCTCTCTCTCTCTTATTTTCTCTCTTCTCCGTCCGCTTATTTATTGAAGCGTTGTGTAATTATTTTTCAGTTGACTTTATTCTTGCATTTTAGCTTTCTGTTCTTATATCATTTCGTATTTATTTGTTGCGTGCGATCACCATTTTCACTTAAGACGTTTATTAGTTCACTTACATGTCTATCAATCTGCATAGGTTAATTTTCTGTTGTTTTTATCGTCTTTCTTTCTCGTTCCCACTTTCTCTTCTCTTCCTCTTATTTTTTCTTCTTTCCTCCTTCTCGTCCTCATGTTCAACCTCTTCCTTCCTCCTCCTCCCCTCCTCCTTTTCCTCCTGGTACTACATATTCGGCTTCTTCTCTCTCTCTCTCCTTCTTTCTTTCTTTCTTCTCCTCCTGCTCCTCCTCCTCTCCTCCTCCTCCTCCTCCTCCTCTTCTTTTTTTTCGTCTCATTCTTCTTTTTTTCTTCTTCTTCTCCTCTTCCTCCTTCTCCTTCTTCTCTTCTTCTTCTTCTTCTTCTTCTTGCTTCTGTTTCATCAGCAGCTTCTCTCTTCTTCTTCTTTCTGTTTCTTCAGTCGTCGTCGTCATCCTCCTCCTCCTCCTCCTCCTTCTTCTTCTTCTTCTTCTTCGTCGTCGTCGTCGTCCTCCCTCCTCCTCCTCCTCCTCTTCTTTTTCTCCTTCTCTTCTTCTCGTCGTCTCCTCTCCTCTTTTCCTCTTGTTCTTCTTCGTCGTCGTCGTCTTCTTCCTCCTCCTCCTCCTCCTCGTCGCCTGTTCCTCCTCCTTATATGTTGTTCTGCTCCTCTTCCTGCTCATCCTTTTCCTTGTACTGGTCCTCATCGTTGCTGCAAAAACTCGTGTTACATCGGTCTTCGTAAACTTGTGTAGACTAGCAAGGACGGCCTGGGAGACTAAACTCTTAATTCCTGCGTAATAGTGACTCTCTGTCTCTCTCTCTCTCTCTCTCTCTCTCTCTCTCTCTTTCTCTCTCTCTCTCTCTCTCTCTCTCTCTCTCTTTCTGGCTGGCGAGCGCGCGCGCGCGCGTGCTCTCGCTCTCATTCCCCCCCCTTCCTTCTTCTCTCTCTTTAAATCTGTGTGTGTGACAGAGCGAGAGAGAGAGAGAGACGGTGGGTGGGAGGGAGGGGTGATGACGAGAGAAAATAGCCCCCAAAGATCAAAGTAGCCCATGTCCGTGGCAAAGGGGGACAGACGGAAGGGCAGGAGGGGCGGGGGGCTCTTGGGATGGACAGGCCAAACTGTTCGCCGAACTGTGGGATTACAGAATGGCTAAATCAGGGACGAAATTAAAGACGTGTACAAGTCTTTTGGCCTTTAAAAGAAAAGAAAAAAAAAAAAAAGTGGGTCCTTGCCCAAATTACCGGGTGACGTGACGACGTCACTTGAACCGGAAGTCAGAGTCTGATCCGCACGCGTGAACAGAATTCGATGATTAGGGGGACAAGGTGGAAAGCGGGAGAGCCAGACACTGGAAATTATAGCTACAAAAAAAAAAAAAAGGGGGGGGGGGGGGGGGGATTGATTGAAATTCGCTTCCCGTACCCCACTTTCGTCATCTGTTACTCCACTCAAACCTCCTCCACACCCGCCCCCCCCCCCTTCCAAATTTTAAGTAATGGAGGAGAGAAAAGGCTGTCTCCTCGGATAACCCGGAGTTAGGTTTTGGAATGTTTCTTGACAGTCCGGAATTTCCCATGCAGCGTCCGCTGGCTCTGAACAGGATTTCAACACGCTGAAATACAGAAGAGAGAGGCGCGAGTTAGTGGATGGACAGGACCAGAAGCGGCAGTACACTTTGTGTTCCCTAAACTTGTTGTGTGTGCAAGCATTGAGTTAAATACCATGCATTCGTACGATTTCTTACCCTGCGACCTGTGATGAGATTTCAAACATTGAGCGAATACCAAGACTTTGTATGGTTTGGTGCACCGAGACTTGTAGTGACGTGCCAGATATTAGGTGGATACCAAGCCTGAAGACTTTATAAAAGTTGGTTGCACAAAGATTGTAGTGCAAGTGCCGAACAGTAGAGTTGATACCAAGACTCTGAGCGCTAAGGCGTGTAGCGAGTGTAGGGAAGCGTAACAAAGAGAGACAATTTGCCTATTTTGATTCATGTCTGCAATGCCCCCTTCACACCCACTGCTTCAAAGGAAAGAGTGTACGGCACCGAAAGAGTGAGCTACGTCCATTGAACCATAGATCGGATATTGGGGGGAGGGGGGGGGGGACGGGGGAGGAGGGACAACAGATGTCAATGGGCGGGGTAAGTGAGGGTGGAGGGAGGGGAGGAGGAGTGCTGTGCATAGTTTACTTTCAGATTCCATCGAACCAAAGATTTCCTTCGATAAGACAATTGCAATGACGGGAGGGGGGGATGGATGGGGGGGGGGGGGGGGGGGCGGTCTCTATTGCGAATTTCAAATACGAACGGGGTGGTGTGCATTGAAGGATACCACGTGGTTCAGATGAAGGCGCGGTCCTTTCCATGACTGAACTGCTTGTCCTCGTCCTGTTGGTACGTCAGAATGCATACTTTTTTTTTCCTTTCCTTTCCTTTCTTTTTTTTTTTCATCCATTTTCTTCAACTTTTTTTTAATTTGGTGCCGTTCATTGTTGTTTCATTGTGGTCACAAAGGCAACTTCTTGATGTATTGTTCAGGAAGGATGTGGTGAAAGCAGGTGAGGCTGTTTGATTTCCGGTTTTCTTGTGGCGTCGATTTCCTGATTCACCTGGAGTGATGAACTCTTAGTTTTGAAAAGTTGTCAATGAAAGGTTTTTCATGTGACTTCATTTGCTTCAGTCACTGGAAATGGTGAACTCTTACTTTGCTGTCGTTGTTGTCCACGAGTGTAGATACGACGGTGATATCTTTGGCTCTCATATACGTGTCGATTTTTGTTCATGTTTAGTAAAATACGTATTTACATGTGCTTCTCAGATTGACAGACATTTTGTGAATTCATGTTATCTTAATCACTTGGTAAAGTTAATCTTCGTCTTTGCATCAAATATCATGTGACATTTTATGAAGCATCAGTTAACATGTGACATTATGTTAATGTAAAGAGCACTCATTGTGACGGATTATATGATTTCTGAATTAACTTACCGATTTGGTAATTCTCTATACCGATTTGATAATGCTGAAAATGTTAATCGGAGATTTACAACATAATCATTCTTTGACATCTTCATAAAGCGGGTGGATGACTGAAACGTTCTCGTCAACTTTGTTTCCTGCCAACTTCCGTCTTGCGTGTTTGCGCAACTGCTGGGAAATGCGAATGGTAATTTTTTTTCATTGAAATCTCTCTCTCTCTCTCTCTCTCTCTCTCTCTCTCTCTCTCTCTCTCTCTTTTCCCCCCTCTCTCTCTCCCCCCTCTCTCTCAGACACACACACACCACCGTCACACTCACAGATACACACAACTCTCTCTCTCTCTCTCTCTCTCTCTCTCTCTCTCTCTCTCTCTCTCTCTCTCTCTCTCTCTCTCTCTAACAAAGGCAAGACATAGCTTAAACCTTTTAAAGACCAATAGTAGATTACCTTAGGGAATGGACCCTGAAACCTTAGTTCATCTTTCTACAGCACTTGTTAGGTTCAAACTTTCTTATGGACAAGAAATTTATTTTAGTGCTCCAAAAATACCTACTACAAAAATTACAAAGTATTGACTGTAAAGCCTATAAACTAGTTCTTGGCCTTCCGAGTCATGCGTCAAACACAGAAACGTACAGAGCAGCTGGAATCTTACCGCTTGATGATTATCGTGAACTTGCTACTTCAAAATTTGTGTTGAGAGCAAGTACAAGTGACAATTTCATTGGGGAAGAATTGAAACTAAGAACTGAGTTTGATTTTCCTAAAAGGGCAAACAATATATCGTCGCTGACGACAATAGCAACATATACTTCCAATTTAATTGAAAGTTCAGGAACAAGCATCAAAGACATGTCAATAAGGCCATCATTTGCGCCTATACCACCATGGGAAACATTAAAACCGTCATATATCATCAGCTATTCTAAATTGAGAAAAAGAAGAAATATAAATGTTACGAATTCAATTGCGAAAACACGTATCTATGAAAAATATCAAAATCATCTTCAGGTTTTTACAGACGGCTCCGTACTTGACAATGATAATGTTGGCGCGGCCTTTGTCATACCGGCACTGAAAATTGAAATATGTTTCTACATCGGCAAAAAAACCGTCAATTTTTACAGCCGAATTGACAGCCATCATGCTTGCTTTAGAGTTCTTGGTGAACTTTCCAATGACGGTATTTAGAACTGTGATATTGGTGGATTCTAAATCGGTTTTAAGTTCACTGAACTCCTTCAGTACCGATACACGGCCTGACCTTACGTACGAAATTCATTATTTATTACATTGCTTGTCGGCTAAAGGCACAGTCATTGAGTTTTGTGGGTGCCTTCGCACTGTAACATAAATGGAAACGAAATGGTCGACAAAGCTGCTGAAAGAGGCGCAAAAGGTTTAGAGAAGACTGTAGACATGACACTTCCTTTGTCACTCCATGAAAATTACAGGCTGCTAGAAACACAGCATGGAGAAATTTAGCAGACGTTCTGATGAAAAGACTCTAACACAAAATACAGCTGCAGTTCCGTTGGAAATTGTATCAAGAAAGTTGTCAAATGCACCGTTATATTATTCTAGACTTGTAACTTCCCTTTTTTTCGCCTAAAAATTAACGCTTTAAAAACAAAATTCTCCAAAAATGTATATTGCCTGTGTGGTGCACAAATCACAGTTAATCACATTTTATTCCATTGTCAAAGTCTCCGAGGTTTTCTACCTGATTCAGTCACAGCAAAGAATGTTTTCGGAAGAAAACATAGATTTTATTATATGATACAAAGGTTTTACTACAAATTGCTGAATCCCTAATTCACACCCCCATCAGGTCATTCCTGTAGATTTTTTTTCTTCCAGTTTGTAGATTAGTGGTGAGGGACACATCCACCACCCACGTTTCTGTATTTTGCATTTTGTTTGTTATATGTATCTTTAACATTACCTCTTTACTGTTAATGCAGTGTTCACAGTCATTACCTCACACATTTACACTCTCACACACTCACACACACTCACAGACAGAATGCACTCATTCACGCACACTTTGGTCTAATATCACTTATGGTGAAAAGACGTAAAAACAAAGAACGAACGAACGAACACACAGATAAAAAGACAGATAAAGAGATAGACAGATAGATATATTGATAGATATATACACATATGGATGGATAAACACACACACACACACACACACACACACACACACACACACACACACACACACACACACACCTGAGACAGGTTAAGCGCATGAATTCACTAAATGCCGATTCGCTTGAATTGTTCATCCTTTTATTGGCTGATGATGTTGTTCTTCTTTCCGAGACTATTATTGGTCTGCAAACACAGTTAAATAGTTTACAGAGAGCATCCTCTTCACTTTGTTTAAAGGTGAATATGGATAAGAGTAATATTGTTGTTTTCAGAAAAGGTGGTATATCTGGGTGTGAGAGAGAGATGGATACATGCCTGTAGTTAATGCATATAAATATCTAGGAGTTCATTTTTCAACAAGATTAAGTTTTACTGCGGCATGTAGGGATATTGCTAGCAAGGCAAAAAGGGCACTTTTGAGTATAATGCAGAGATTGCGTCAGTGCAATAATTATTCTGGATGTTTTTCTAAAACTTTTTGATGCTCAGATACAGCCAATAATGCAATATGGTTCTGAAATATGGGGGATGGAAAAAGCTACACAGTACTGTGAAAAGATCCACTTGTTTGCCCTTAAGAAATTTTTGACTGTTGATATGCGAACACCAAATGATCTTGTGTATAATGAATTAGGCAGATTCCCAATAACTATTAACTCTATTGTTCGATGTATTTCCTACTGGTTGAAGTTAGTACAGATGGATGAACACAGGCTACCAAAGAAAGCGTATTTAATGCTGCTACATTTAGACCAGAAAGGCAAAAGGAACTGGTAACAAATGCAAGATTATATCTGTTTCAGAATGGTTTTGGGTATGTATGGTTAAACCAAGGTGTTGGAGATGCAAATGAATTTTTTAGTTTGTTTAAGCAGCGGCTTATCGATTGTAGATGGCAAAACTGGCAAGACCATGTGGAAAAAGTGAGCGATTTTCAATGTATAGAAGATTTTGTGATTACATGCACTGTATTCCAAAATATTTACAATTAGATATGGAGAGACACTTAAAACATATAATGTCATTGTTTCGTTTTGGTGCATCAGACCTTGCTGTTCATTACTATAGATACAGGAATCCTACACCTAATGATCTATTGTGTCCATTTTGTAAGGATACTGAAGAAAACGAAGTTCATTTTGTCTTATGCTGTCCATTATACGATAAATTAAGAAAAGAATTGATCGCTCCAAAATATTACAGAATAGCAAATGCTTTTCATCTAAATCTATTGTTATCCTCCGTTAATGCAAAAAACTGTGAAAAACCTCTGCATTACCTGTACAAAGCTTTAAAGCAAGAGAGTTTGCAATTTCCTAAATTGATTTATAAGTAAGAGTGTAGATAATGAAATGTATAGTTGGTATTTATGACTTGTTTCTTTCTGCCGAAACTTTGAAGCTCTTGTTTTCTGTAAACACACATCCTTTCTAAGGGGGCGTGGCCCTATTGAAATAAAATGTCAGTCTCTCTCTCTCTCTCTCTCTCTCCTCTCTCTCTCTCTCTCTCTCTCTCTCTTCTTTTTTTTTTTTTTTTTTTTTCCTTTCCTAAATTTCTTTTGGCCCCGGAAGGCTGGATGTAGCAGTGATGCTTATTCCATTACCCTCTGAAAATAAAATTCGTTCGTTCGTTCGTTCGTTCGTCTCTTCTCTCTTCTTCTTCTCTCTCTTCTTCTTCTCTCTCTCTCTCTCTCTCTCTCTCTCTCTCTCTCTCTCTCTCTCTTCTTTCTCTCCCCCCCCCCCCTCTCTCTCTCTCTCTTCTTCTTCTTCTTCTTTCCTTCCAGATGTTGAAGTAAATTAGAAGCTCCAGGTACAAAGCTGTTTGGTGGAATATGACTGTAGGTTGGTCTGATATAGCCAGGTGTCGGAAGCATGAATGATTTTATACGTACAGTGCGTCAACGGTTAAACAGGCTTTAATAATCGGCAAAAAATTGAGACACACACACACACACACACACACACACACACACACACACACACACACACACACATGCGCGGGCACATTGCATACACTTGCACTCGCCCATAGGCCTGTGCTCACACATCCATACACACACTCGTGTACACACAAATGATAATAATGGCACAGCCAACCGTACGGTAGGTTACTCAAGGTCTGACGAGCGCCTTGGGCTAATGCGTAGGTCAGACATCTGCTAAATCGTAGCCGCGAAACCCTCTCCTTAAATTCTCTCATCTTCATCATTGATTCATTCATCCATGAGCTTTAAATCATGCGCATTGTGGTCTCAAAACTTAGCGGATATGGTGGAGCGCATATGGACTAGTCCGCACGCAGTGACAGCTCCTTGTGAAGGTGAAGGTGACTTGTATCCAAGGCTGTCGACAGCCGCAGACGTGTTTTGGTATGTCCTTTTATGTAAAGAAGCGGCAGAGCACTAAATGGATTTTGTTCTGTGTTGTCCTGCAGTCGGAGGTATTGGCGTATTCGTATTCGCACGCGCGTATGTACGTGTGAGCGCGTGTGTGTGCGTGCGTGTACCTCTGTGTGTGTGTATGTGTGTACCTCTAGGTGTGTGAATGTGTGGTGTTGGTGGTTGTGGTGTGTTGTTCTTATGAGTGTGTGCGTGCCTGCGCGTGGGTGTGTGCGCGCGCGCGTGCGTGTGTGTATATGTGTGTGTGTGAGAGAGAGAGAGAGGGAGGGGGATTTTTCGTTTTTTTTTTTTTTTACATGCTTTTTTTCGTTTGCTTTAGAATTGTGAAAATTGAATTCAGTTGCGCTTATTAACTTCTTTTTCTCTTTATACTCCCGTTCCCCGTTCACCCTCATTAAAATTCTCTCTCTCTCTCTCTCTCTCTCTCTCTCTCTCTCTCTCTCTCTCTCTCTCTCTCTCTCTCTGTCTGTCTGTCTGTCTCCGGCGTTATGTGAAAGATTGTCGAGTTACAGCTCAGTACGTCTGTTTCTGATGAAAACGTTCGCGTGTTTTTATGTTTCCTGTATCCGTAAATGACGTGTATCCGACATCAAATGAACGCTCAATTACTATGTCTGTGTGACGTTGGCTTCAAGGCACCTTTTTCTACAAATCTTCGTCCTGTTTTCCCTTACTTCGCGAAACCCTGCAAGTATGATACAGAGTCACCCCCCTTTCGTCCTCATTGTCTCAGCAGTTGTTTTTGTTGTTGTTGTTGTTGTTGTTGTGGCTTTTTTCATTTTTCTGAGCCACGCCTGACAAGGAAAGGCAAAGAAACTGTGTTGCTTGTGCGCCAAGAGATGTACTCATTATTCATTCATAAACAGAGAGTTGGCAAACAGTTTCTGCGTGCGTAGTGTGTGTGTGTGTGTGTGTGTGTGTGTGTGTGTGTATGTATTTTTAGAGAGAACTCAGTTTATTGTACCTCGGCCTTGGGCACAATGCGATGCGATCTGGAGGGAGGGAGGGGGCTGGAGAATGGTGTAAGGGACCGGAGGAATGGACAAAGCAATGTTCGTTACTATTTATATCTTGGATGCAAAAGTTCAACAGTGGAACTTTGGTTCTATATAAAAGTGCAAAAAGCGTCGACACTTCAATGCATTATATAGACTGCGTCATTATCATACGGATTCAGAAAATGCATAGCTCATTGTGTCATAACTGTGGTCTTTAGGAATATTTAAATACTTAATTATATTAAACGAAACGCCAATTTTCCAAACTGATTAAAGTTCAGGAAAAACATTTTCAAAATTCATAAATTATGCAAATTAAGAGAGAGATTAGAGAGAGAGAGAGAGAGAGAGAGAGAGCTTCCCTGGACGGTGCTTTCAGACGATACAATGCACAGATAGCTTGGAGTCCAATCTGTCATGGAAATTCAATGGTTCGTCATTAAAAGACTCTAGTTACATAAAAGAAAGAATCCAGGTAATCCAAATGGTTATTGAGGAATATACAACACGTCCGTATTGTCGCTTTAGGTGACCAAAATTCCCAAATCAGAAGTGCAATTCGTTATATCTGATCAACTTGTATCTATACATTGTTTATGAAAATCAACGGGAAGACTAATTCATATACAACGATGAAAAAAACGAAAAGAAGCCCCTTTCATTCTTAAAGATTCAAAAATTCGCTTTTTTTTCTTAAACTTACTGTTCAGAGTTATAAAATCCAAGGAGCATTCTCTTAATTTTTTTTTTCAAGTTTGATTTTTAGAGTAATAACGTCCTACGATCCACTCCCTGTCTTATTGAAGGTTACCGTTCAGAATTCTAATACCTAAGTTACCTAATACTTAAGTCACAAGATCCAAGGATCTTTCTCTCCTTTTTTTCTGGGTTAGTGTTTAGAGTAATAGAATTCACCACTATTTTCTTACTTATTTAAAGTTACCGTTTAGAGTTATAAGATCCAAGGATGCCCCTCTTCCTTTTTCGTAGGTTTTGTCTACAGTTAAAAGATCCACGGATCTACCTCTTCCTTTTTCGTAGTTTTTGTCTACAGTTAAAAGATCCAGGGATCTATCTCTTCGTTTTTTTGTAGTTTTTGTCTACAGTTAAAAGATCCACGGATCTCTCTCGTCTACCTTTTTCGTAGTTTTTGTCTACACTTAAAAGATCCAGGGTTTTTGTCTCTATCTCTTCCTTTTTTTGTAGTTTTTGTCTACACTTAAAAGATCCAGGGATCTATCTCTTCCTTTTTCGTAGTTTTTGTCTACACTTAAAAGATCCAGGGATCTATCTCTTCCTTTTTCGTACTTATTGTCTACAATGGATCCATCTTTTTTTTTCTGTAAGTTAGTGTTTGAATTATAGTATGCAAGTATACCCTTTTTCCTTTCTACAAGGTTTTGTGTCGACTTGAGAATTCCACGCATTCATTTTCATTGTTCGTATTAAGAGTCAAAAGATCCAGGGTTCCCTACCATTTTCAGGATAGTGTTCGGAGTGATAAGATTCAAGGATTCTTTCTCTATTTGGAAAGAATAGTGTTTAGAGTTACGAGATCCAATGATCTTCCTCTTTCCATTTCTATTTGGGGCGAGTTTTACATCCTATTGGCCTGAGGCCCTTAAGGACACGGTGCACTTGCAGACGTAGGTCTGCAGCTTCTGTGGCAGCTGTTGTCGCTGGGCATTAGTGGGTGAATTGCGTGTGGGGCCGTCGTATTTCTCTCTCTGTGACTTCTGGTTCCTCTTGAACTTCGGTTCAATTTCGGCTGTTGGTCGGCCGACGATGGGTGTCGGTGTATTTCGCCTCCTTTCTCCAGTCTAAAGGCTGTCTTCAGGACCACCAGGCGGCCTTCTTCGTGCTCGGGTGGCGATGGTCCTGTGCCGCGTGAGGCCGCCTCAAGGAGGGAGCAGGACAAAAGTCGCTGGAGCGCTGCACGAGACCCTAATATTCGGCGGGTGCACGCGGACTGCGGCCGAGAGGGCAATTTTTCAGCCCAACTCCATAAGGAGTGCCCCCAATGAGTGCCAGGCCTCAGAGCATGGTATCCCAGGCTGCGGTAATCGCAGTCAGGCAGCGTTCCATCGCCGATCGCCCCACATCTTTAGGAGCCGTCCCCTGGCGACACAGGCTAGACCCGCCGTCACCCATAGGGCTGGAAGGATGGCTGCGCCGCCCGACACTGACCTTTCACATCAGTGTCCTTCAAAGGAGATCTGCCACCTCTCCCTCGGCGTCCACACTCGCAGCGAACGACAAAGTTTTTCATGCCTACTGTTTAATTTTGTGTCGGACGACGGTCTCTACGTACACACATGCAAAGACAATCATGCGCCCAGCACGCCACCATACATCTGACTCCCTTCTATCAATAAGGCAAATCAGAATACCATTTTAAAGTTATTCCCCGCTAGAAAAAAAAAAGGATTTTTTTTCTGCACCTCACATCTGTTCGCGCGCGGAAACTTCAATTTTTCTTCCTTTTTTATTGCGTCATTGTATATATCATTCAACAAGATTCCGCAAAAAAAAAAAAAAAAAAAAACATACATTAAGCGCAGTTTTCCATTCACACATTCATTACGCACATTTCACTTTTTACCCTTTGGGTCACACAGATGCTGAACCTGCCCCACACTAACAAATCACTCTGGGTTCACAGACCCAATTCTTATAATTCAAAATACTTCAAAATCAAGATCTTTTGCAGCGGACATCATCATCAAGAAGGGGCTGTCAGGGTTCCTGTGCAGGGTGCTCGCCCTTTGAATCAACACTATTGAGGCATACAACAATGGAAGAGAGTTTTTTAGACTTCTTTCTCTTTCTTTTTCCTTCTATTCTCTCTCTCTCTCTCTCTCTCTCTCTCTCTCTCTCTCTCTCTCTCTCTCTCTCTCTCTCTCTCTCTCTCTCTGCGCGTGTGTGTGTATGAAAGTTACATTTTGAGTGACGCATAAAAAAACATTAGTTAAAGCACGGACTCGGGCGCATTCACACACATTTACAATGAGAGAGAACATTGTACTACATTCCCGGGGAAAACGCTGTTGGTGAGGTGCGCTGTAAGATGTTTCAACATTGAACTCTTTCTTTTAAATGATCAGTAATAAAAGTTGTGGCAAAAAAAAAAACCCAGCTTTCTCCATGTATTGCATTACTGTCTAGGCAACGAATATGATTACCCGGTTCTCAATGTAAGAGAAGAAGTGATACTACTACTGTACTCCACTAGCACCACTACTACTACTTCTACCACTACTGCTGCTACTCCTACTACAACTACTACACTATTACTACACTACTGATACTACTACTGCTGCTATTACTGCTACTACCACTGCTGTTGCTACAACTACGACTACCACCACCACCATCACTACTTGGTGATGACAATAGTAACAGCAACAATGATGATAATGATAATCCTTAATCATTTAGTATTACCTAAGCAAATGTCTGCCTTGGAACCAGAGATATACGCCTTCTTCGAACTACTTTTCAGGACATCGGGAAGAATACACGACAACCGTGGTTAAAGAAACAAAAAGTAGAAACTGAAAAAATGAACCTTTAGAGACCGAGTTTGTAAATTTGGGGTTTGTTTGCATCTGTACAAAATGTGTTAAAGACTGGCTGTGTGAAAAGCCAATAGAGGCAGTTGAAAATAATGGAAGTTGGTCCTCTTTTGCGCAATGTGTTCAACGGTGATTTTCCCTCTGATGTGTACAAGTACAGGTACGAAGTCGAAAGACACTAGCTCCATGGCTTTCGTTTTTTTTTTGCTATTTGTGATCGGTTGAGAGAGAGAGAGTCTGTGTTTGTGTGTGTGTGTGTGCGCGCGCGCGCGCGTGTGTGTGTGTGTGTGTTTGTTGTTTTGTTTACATACCAGGAAGTTTTTTTCACCTTTCTTTTTTTTTTTTCATAAAAAAGTAATTAATAGAGGAAAATGAGTGTTGGTGGTAAACACTTCTTATGTCAGAGGCGTTGTCTCAGACATCTTTTTAATGTCTGTGGCCGGAAAATATTGGATATGCGCAAGTGAATTTTTGTGAGGCATCATTTAACTGACTGACTGCATGTGAGTGACATGCATGTGCAGTTGGTTGGGTGGGACATCTTTTTATCTTTTGGGTGAGATGATTTTACTGCAGGTGAGTGAGACAGTCTTTTTATTAACTGCAGGTGGGTTGGGTGATGATGATCTTTTTATTAACTGCAGGTGAGTTGAGTGAGACATCTTTTTATTAACTGCATGTGAGTTGTGAGTTGGGTGAGATATCTTTTTATTGACTGCAGGTGAGTTGGGTGAGACGAACTTTGATTTCTCGCTAGTGTGTTGTGTGTGTGATAAAACTTCTTATTGACTGCAGGTGAGTTGGGTGAGACTGTCTTTGATTTCTTGCAAGTGAGTTGCATGTGTGACATCTTTAGAGTGACTGCAGGTAAGCTGGCTGAGACAGTTTCAAGAGACCGACAAAGTCGCGGTCCTCTCGGACCATGAGCCAAAAAGTTTTTAGCAACAAGTCAGCACAACCCACGTGGCTTTACCAGTGACGCGAGCAAAGATGGAAATCAATTTCGCAAGATTCGGGTTCGTGGCCTTAGAGATCGTGGCAGCATTTATATACCTAGCTGCAAATGCTGTTGTGTTCAGCGAGTGCATTCCCTTGCTAAATGTCCCAGCTGTCAATGTCCTGTCTCGGAATAAAAAAAAAAATAGAAGTTGAATTTCGCCAGTCGTCAGACTTTCAAAGCCTTATCTTTACCATATGGTTGAATTTAATGTATAGTGTCGTCAGCAGAAAGTCGGGTTAAGTGACGCGTTAATTGTCATACTCATACGCTGTGTCATTACAGCATTTCTATTGGTTAACTTTATGTTTGAAAGTGCTTTTTTGTATTTGCCACTAATTTGTTCCACAAAGATACAGTGCTCTATCAAACGAAGGTGTTCTTCAGTAGTGTGACTCCATTCAGTAAACACATTGTTGTGCTGTTGCTTGTTTCATCACAGTTTGATGATTTAAAGTAGCGTTGTACGTTGAGGTCATCGGTTTGTTTGAAAAGCTGAAAAGTTTGATGAGATCGCCCCTAATTATTCCGGCCTTTAAAAGGATAATTTAAGACATTCCAGCCTGTCTCTGAATGAATTCTTTGAATCTCACGCAGTTCTTTGATCATGAACCTTAAAAAAAAAAAAAAAAAAAAAAAAACTTGCAATGATCCGGAACTTCCGTCAGCCGCAGCCTGCAAGGGACTCGAGGATCGCAGAGACGGAGTAGAGAGATCCGGAGAGAGGCACGGGCCAGACACATGCAGTGTAAGGTGGAAGAAGTCTGTGGTCAGGCAGCAGCGTGAGCGGAGCGGAAACCAACCCAAAACCACAAGTCCTCCGGCAAAACCGGAAGGTTGTTCTCAGGCGTCTGGCATAGCGTGTGGCGCAACGCACTGTCTTTGAGAGGCGCTGGATGCAAGAACTTTCGCGTTGACGGCTGCAAGAATTGGCCAGAGACTCAAATAGACGTTCCAGGTGAGGAGCAGAGAATGCTGAAAGTGGTCTGAAGACATATGAGGCGTTGGGCCAAATGACCGTGATTCGAGTTACGTCCCTGTAATATACTGGTCGTGACTTCGTCAAAAATGCCACTTTGACAGACATGTCAGCTGTCGTTCAGTGGTACTATACTGGGTGACCCTCGTTTGAAAACTCTGCTTTGCCGAACACTTCACCTACATAGGGATGAGAATCCTGCACAGAAACGTACGAATATTTGTTTTCATTAAAAAAAAAAAAAGAAGAAGAAGAAAAAGAAAAAAAAAATCTGCGTTTTCTTTGCTTTGGCGTCGACCGTAACAACAGAAGGGTGTGGAGAGCGGGCGAGTCACTCGCAGTGCACTCCGTTTGTTGTTGTTGTAAGTTCCGTTTTGGCCGCGCCGTGTCTTGGCGTCTGCGAGGAACTTGATCACCATGGCTAATGAACCCTGACTGCAGTGAGCTGTCATGCCAGACTCCATGTATTTCTGCCTGTAACTCAGCGGTAATATATTGGAGGACACTCGTTTCTATCTCCACTTGGGCAGGCGTTTCAAACACCTGTCATTCAGCGGTAATATATCTTCCGGAACAGAAGAAACGAAAGAAACTGTTAACCGTGACAAACGTTGACTCAGGCGATGATAAATTATCCAGTTGAGCACCTCTGAGTTAATTAACCTTTTTTTTCTCTCTTACCAGCAGCCTTGGCATAGTGGTTACCGTCGCAGACTCCCGGCTAGAAGGTCGAGGGTTCGATTCCCATCAAAACCATTTATTTGTGGGTGGTCTTTTTTTTTCTGCCACGACCGGCACCTACCACAGTTTAGTCTGCTATGGGCTCAGTTGGGAAGTCTGGAATCGCACAGTCAAGTCTCATTCAGTTAACGGATATGCCTCTAAAATTTCATAACCAGCGTTGCAGGTGTTTGTTTCTCTCGGATGTGGTAAAAAAAAACGCGTATGTTATGAAAGTAAGCGTAGAGTGCAGCCCTGTCATGCAATTTCTGATCAAAATGGAAATCTGTAGCATCATCTTCATTGTCCTCATCCTCGACGATTAGCGCATAAAAAGAAGTTTTAAATTCTGTGTCCCTCACTTGACCTGCCTTCATGATGGCCGTTTTGATTTCCTCTCTGTGTCTATGCCCTTGGTGAGGTTGTGTTGGGGGTCACCAGTACAGACAAATTCATCTGGACTGTCTGTCGTTAGATGGAGGAGATGGTACCCTCTGGAGGGAAAGTTCACTCACGCTGGCTGTGCGGCTAAGCAGTTATTGTCATCAGTGGGAGATGGAGTCCTGTGTATGTTGGATCAGAAACAGGCAGCGGTGAACACCAGCAAAGTGACCATGCAGCAGTGCGGTGTCTCCTCTGGTGGGCTGCCTCGTGACGGCTTCATATTCATTGCTCCCTGCAGATTGCTGGTGTGGGGTCTGTGGTCAGACGGACCAGCTGTGGCTTGGTAGGGCAGCTGGAGTAAGTGGCGTGGGTGCAACGCCACTGGAGTGGCATGAAAGTTGAGGCAGCCGAAAACAACACCAACAATAACAACCGTTTTTCAATTGGAAATCTAACTTTTTAAAAGCGTAGCTGTTTACAGCAGACGCATTTACGGAGGCAGTATTTGATACTTATATTAAGCTGAGACAAATCGTCTGCCAAACTTGCTAAAGGTTCCATGTAATCAATACTGATTTTAAGCGTATTCGGCTGAAATTGCATCTTATTCTCCATCAGTATTTGTATATTTAGACATTGAAGGGGAAAACGTATACATAACCACATTTCTGATCATGTTGAAAAATTGCCTACAATTTGGCTTCTACAAATGATGTCCATGACCTGTTTTGTAATCTGTGTGTGTTGGCGGGAAGAATGTGCAGGATGCGTGTGTGTGTGTGTGTGTGTGTGTGTGTGTGTGTGTGTGTGTAAGTGTGTGTAAGAACGAACTGCAAAAGACAGATGGGGTCAGGGGATGTGTGTGTGTGTGTGTGTGTGTGTGTGTGTGTGTGTGTGAGAGAGAGAGAGACTGTGGGAGGAGGACTGTGAAAGTTGCACGTGTTTGCCTTGAGAAAGGAGGGAACATTGCACAGAGACGCTGATGTGACTTGCTGAGTTTCAGAAAACAAAATCATCCTTAATATTAATACTGACAAAACGAGAATAACATCATCCTACTAATGAGGTTCCTTAGCACAAGAAGAAATGCGAAAAGAAAAAACAGGGCATTAAACAAAACGGTACGAAACTCTTTTGCTTATATAAGGATAAACAGACACGTAATAAAATTCTATAGGATTTCTGACCAGGAAAAGAAAAGCTAGGAAAAATGTCCTAAATTTCCAGCTTCAAAATACATCATTACTTTATCGGGTTTTGTCAAGGGGTCACGCAGCAAATACAGAGAGAAAAAAAAAGAGAGAGACGGAACCATGAAACATTTATTACCATTAGCAAATATGCTCTTTTGGCAAGAGGTATTAAACTGAAGTGACGCCAAATAGCGGCAGACAGAACCGACGTAGAATGAAGGAAAGATTCCTGTAGACGCAACGCGCGGTAAACAAAGTGCACTCGCTCAACGTTGCACTCACTCCCCTTCCCATAACCCCCATCCACACCCTGCTTCCTGTCTTCCCTTACAGCCTTTTCACAAGAGACAGAGAGACAGACAGAGAGAGAGAGAGAGAGAGATAAAGAAAATCAGGAACAGTTAGGCTGTTGGGATCCCGTGGTATGCCTGATTGGTTACAGTCAGGTTTAACGTCCAGCACCTGCCAAAGACGTTATGGCAGACGAGGAAAACTCTCTCGGGAGAGTGCGTGTCGAAGGCTTGTTCACACCACATCGAATACCACCAGAACGACAACTCATTGAGGTGGGTGGTGAAAAATTAGCAATGTTGACATGCACAAGAGAGCCGGGGGTAAAAATCCGACCCGTAGTCGCGAATCCGAACCATTCGTAGAGTCGGGATTGTTCTTTTCTCAAAGATCCCTGTGTCCACACCGCACCAAAAAAGAAATAGGTACGTGATTCGGTTCAGGTAATGTTAAAGGTGGAAGAAGGAGCAGGATCAGCTCCCCTCCAGTTATATGCCGCGCCTTTAGCACGGCGAACCTCTGACGGTTACTTCTCTGACCTAACTGGTCAGCTAGACCATGACAGCATGATTTCAAATAGGCAAGGGCAGGATTCGGACCCTAATACGTCTGACTATGAAGTCGGTGCTCGCGCACTGAGTTAAGGTAGTGTTAGGCATGGAGAAGTGGAAGAGGGCGGAGGAGGCGGGGGGGCATCCAGTTATACATAGCAAACACTCTGTGCCAGAATCTTGCTGCTCTCTGTGTGTCTTTCTCTCTCTCTCTCTCTCTCTCTCTCTCTCTCTCTCTCTCTCTCTCTCTCTCTCTCTCTCTCTCTCTCTCTCTCTCAGATCTCCTCTCTCTCTCTCTCTGTCTCTCTCTCTCTCTGTCTCTCTCTCTCTCTCTCTCTCTCTCTCTCTCTCTCTCTCTCTGAGATGTCCGTTTCTCTCTCTGTCTGTCTCTCTCTCTCTCTCTCTCTCTCTCTCTCTCTCTCTCTCTCTCTCTCTCTCTGCGCATATGTGTGATTGTGTGCGTGTGTGTGTGTGTGCTTGCATGCATGCATGTGTGTATGCGTATGTGTATGTGTGTGTGGTCTGTTAGTGAGTTGCCTCTGCAAAAATGTTACTTGTTCATAAACTAAACGCCATAACTGAAACAGAACAAACGCACCAGGAGCTCCCCCCCCCCCCCCCCCCCCCCTTGCCACAGGGCGAATTTGAATGAATGAAGTACTGTGCTAGTCACAACTTAACTATTTTGTTCTTTATCATGAAACAGTATATAGATAGATAAACAGACAGATAGGTGAACAGACAGATAGATAGATGCCCTTCATGAGATAAGATGTGAGGGGGGCGGGGGGGGGGGGGGGGGGGGGGGGGGGGGGGGGGGAGAGAGAGCAATGCTCTCTTCCACGAAATGGTAACAACCACTGTGTTTGTTTGTTATCATCCTTTCTTTTCACCATTTCACATAACGCTATGGAAACATCAGATTTCTAATAAGAGCCATTTCAAAGGCCCGTCCTTTTTTCTCTTTGTACAGTTGCCAGGATGGGAGGGAGTGACGTTCGCCCATTAGAAGGGAGGCATTAGAAGGTACACTGTGATGTCCTAATTTGGGTCCCAGGAAAATGAGACTGAATTGTCCAGCAATCTTAAACGGTTCCTCACAATAGGTTTGTTAGAAAATGCCGCCAGGGTGGAATGGCGGTACTTCAAAGAAAGATGAGAAGGGTAAAAGAAAAAAAAACACACGCACACTCAACCACGGGCATTTATCCATAGGGTTTTTTCCCTACCTTTTGTTGTCTAGTCCAAAAAGACGGATGTTGAAGAGAATTACGGGGGAGGATCAGAAAAGGGTAGAGGTGGGGCAGGAGGGGAGCGTGTGTGTAAGTAACAACGGAGCAAGGATGGGCATAGGCTTATTGCCCTCCTCTGTAAAATTATGGAGTATAATCGTGTTCTTGTAGAAAGCGTGGGCATGAAATGAGTGGGACTTCAAACGAGTTGACCTCCGTGACCTTTCTCTCCAACGGAAATGTAGGCCTACTGCCACGCACTTCCCCTACCTTTCTACGGCTGGCCTTTAATTTGGGAGACTGATCTAAAAAAAAAAAAAAAAAAAAAAAAAAAAACCCATTTCTTTACCGTATCAATCACCTCTCTCTCTCCCTCAGTTTTCTTATTGCGATATTCTTACTGTTAATTGGTTACATTTATTCTAGAACTACTTTGATTTTGAATTGCTCTCTTTCACTGTATTTATGGTGTTGCTGTTATGGTGTCTATTATGCCCGCTATTAGACTTGATGAAGCCATTGCTGCTTGTCATATGTGCAAAAGAATTGATTGGGGTATCAAGAGATTTTTATTCTTGATTGGTAAAGTTTTGGAATTCTTCAGTCTCTCTCTCTCTCTCTCTCTCTCTC
This sequence comes from Conus betulinus, assembly GCA_016801955.1. Classification (NCBI taxonomy): domain Eukaryota; kingdom Metazoa; phylum Mollusca; class Gastropoda; order Neogastropoda; family Conidae; genus Conus; species Conus betulinus. Next base: position 528,087 of record JADBJO010000425.1, on the reverse strand, counting down.
TCTCTCTCTCTCTCTCTCTCCAGTGACATTTGTATCCTGATGCAGTTGAGGTTCACAATCCTCAAGTCGTCACTGCAGTGCACTTACTAGTGAACCATTCTCAAGTGGTAGACTCGCTCCTCGACACATATGGTCAAGAGAGAGGTTTGAACCACGCACAGTCAGATCTGCCCGGCAAAACTACACTGTCTGCAACATCATTGGAGTGAGATCAATGGACTTGCCCAGCTGGCTTCTACCCAGAGTTTTTAGTCTGCTGTGGGTTCAGTTGGGAAGATGGAACCACAAAGTCAAACTTCATTCAGTTAATGCATGAGTCTTTCAGAGGGTTTCTGAAGTTTCATGGCCAACATTGCATGTATTGATCTCTCGGGTTTGTCGACGCTGGCATATATTACGAAAGTAAGCATATAGTACAGCCCTATCATGGGAGTTTTCTGATCAAAATGGAAATCTGTAGCGTCATCTTCCTCATCTTTATAATCGGTGATCAGCATAAGAATAAGTTTCAAATGTTGTGGTCTTCCGTACCCTGCCCTCATGATGACCTCAGTTTTTATTTATTCTCTCTGCCTTTGTCCCTTAGTGAGGTTGGTAGGAATTACAGGTATAGACAAATTCCTATGGACTGTCTGTTGTTGGACAGAGGTGCTGGCACCCACCAGAGGGAAAGTTTACTCGTGCTGGCTGCGTGGCTAAGCAATTGTTTTCATCAGTAGGAGCGTATTTGATGGTGTCCTGTGTATGTTGGATCAAAACAGACAGTGACGAGCACCGCAGAAATGAGTCTGCAGCAGTGCAGTGTCTCCTCTGGTGGGTGGTCTCATGACAGCTTGATATTCATTGCTCCCTACAGATTGCTGGTGTGGGGTCTGTGGTCAGACAGGCCAGCTGTGGCTTGGTAGGGCAGCTGGAGTAAGTGGCGAGGATGAAATGCCACTGAAGTGGCATGGAAGTTGAGGCAGCCAAAAACAACACCAACGATAACAACCCTTTTTCTCTTGGAAATCTAAACTTTTTAAAACGCAGTTTTTTACATAGAAGCATTTACGAAGGCAGCATTTACTACTTAAATTAAGCTGAGACAAATCAATGGGGTCGTCTGTCAAATTTGCAGAAGTTTCCATAAAAATCGATAACATATTTATGCATATTCCATTAAAATTGCATTTTATTCGCCAACCATACGTGTATATTTAATCATCGAGAAGAAAACGTACACATAATCTCATTTCCGATCATGTTGAAAAAATTGCTACAATTTGTCTTCGACAAGTGATGTTCATGAACTATTTTGTAATCTGTACATGTTGGAGGGAGCATGTGAGAGAGAGAGAGAGAGAGTGTGTGTGTGTGTGTAGGTGTGTGTGTGTGTGTGTGTGTGTGTGTGTGTGTGTGTGTGTGTGTGAGACTGTGGGAGGAGGACTGTGGCTGTTGCACGTGTTTGTCTTGAGAAAGGAGCGAACACTGCACAGAGACGCCGATCCAAGATACTGCGTTTCAGAAAACAACTCGTCGTTTATGTTAACACTGACAAAATGACAATAACATTATCCTGCTAATGAGCTTACTAAGCATAGGGGAAAATATGAAAAGAAAAACAAGAGAGCATTAAACAAAACAATCTGAAACGCCCTTGCTTATCTGGGGATAAACAGACACATCATAAAACTTAATAGGATTTCTGATCAGGAAAGTAAAACGAGAAGAAATGTCCTACATTTTCAGCTTCAAAATACATGATTATTTTATCTGGATTTGTCAAGGGGGCAGGCAGCAAAAATACAGAGAGAAAAAAAACAGACAGAACCATGAAACATTTTTCACCATTAGCAAGTGTGTCATTAGCAAATATGTCCTTTTGGCAAGAGGTTATTAAACTGAAGCGACGCCGAATAGCGGCAGACAGAACTGGCGTAGAATGAAGGAAAGATTCCTGTAGACGTAACGCACGGTAAACAAAGTGCACTCGCTCAACGTTGCACCCACTCCCCCCTTCCCATAACCCCCATCCACACCCTGCTTCCCGTCTTCCCTTACAGCCTTTTCACAGGAGACACACAAAGAGAGAGAGAGAGAGAGATTGTTGGAGACACAGAGACAGAATCAGGAACAGTTAGACTGTTGGAATCCCGTGGTGTGGCTGATTGGTCACATTCAGGTTTAACGTCCAGCACCTACCCAAAAACAATACAGCAGGCAAGGAAAGCTCTCCCAGGAGAGCTGGGGTCGGGAACTAGCTTACACCACACCGACGCCACCAGAACGACAACACGTTGAGGTCAGCGGTGAAATTAACAATGTTTACATGCACAAGAGAGCCAAAGAAAAAAAAATCCCACCCCACATTCGTGGGGTAACTTTTTTTTCCCTCCAAGATCTCCCTGTCCACACAGCCACGAACATGGTACCTGATTCGGTTCAGGTAATGTTAAAGGCCGTGGAAGGAGAAGGACGAGCTCGCCTTCCGTTACCCCATACCTCTAAAATGGTGAACCTCTGAGAGTTACTACTTTAACCTAACTGGTCACTCAGGCCATAAACAGCATGATTTGAAATAGGCGAGGGTAGGATTCGAACCTACAACGTCTGACTGTGAAATCAGTGCTCATCCACTGAGCTAAGGCATGGGTGTGTGTGTGTGTGTGGGGGGGGGGGGGGGCTTCCATTTATATATAGGAGACACTTTGTGCCAGAATTTTCCTGCATCTTTGTCATTGTCTAAGACTAAGATCTCTCTCTCTCTCTCTCTCTCTCTCTCTCTCTCTCTCTGGTCTCTGTGTGTGTATGTGTGTGTGTGTGCGTGTGGTCAGCGAGTGAGTTGCCCCCGCAAAAAGGTTATCTGCTCATAAACTTCATGCCGTAACTGAAACGGAACAAACGTACCAGTAGCCTTGTGATGAAGCCCCTCCTGGGTGAGAGCTTTTGAATGAACGTTTCAGATCTGTGCTGGTCACAACTTAAGACGTTTTTTTTCTTTTACTCTCTCAGTCTTTATCTATTGATTACATACAAAGGGCCTTAGTGACGTAAGATGTCAGAAAGAAAAAAACTGGCAATGTTCTTTCAGTCAGTATCTATTCTATCCATCACATAGCAAAGCCCTTCCAAAAGTAAGATGTCAGAAAAGCAAGAAACGTTCTTTTACACAAAACAATATATAGGTAAACAGACCGATAGATCGACTGACACATAGCCAGGAAGAAAAAAAAAAGCAATGCTGTCTTCCACAAAAAGGTAAATCATGTCTGTTGTCATCGTTTCTTTTCACCATTTAACAGAATGCAATGCCAACATCAGATGTCTAACAAGAGCCGTTCAAAAGGCCTGTCCATTTAGCTTTACAGTTCTCAGGACTGGATGGAGTGACGTTTGCCCATTAGAAGGGAGCCAATGGTACACTGTGTCATCCTAATTTGCCGCCCAGCGAAATGAGACTGAATTGTCCAGCAATCTTAAACGGTTCCGTATGATAGATTTGTTAGAAAAATCTTGCCAGGGTAGTATGGCAGTACTTCAAAGAAATGAGATGAGGGGGGGGGGGGGGGGGGGCCACACTCAACCAAGGGCTATTATCCAGTCGAATAAGACGGATGTTGAAAAGAATTACGGGGGAGAACAAGAAAAGGGTGGGGAAGGGGAGGATGTGGGGGGGGGGGGGGGGGGGTTAGTAACAACAGAGCAAGAAGGGGTGTAGGTTTATTGCCCTCCTCTGTAAATTATGAGAGTATAATCGCGTTCTTGTAGAAGCGTGGGCATGAAATGAGTGGGACTTCAAACGGGTTGACCTCCGCGACCTTTCTCCCCACGAAATGTAGGCCTACTGCCACGCACTTCCCCTACCTTTCTACGGCTGGCCTTTAATTTGGGGGACTGATCTAAAGAAAATACACATCCGTTGATTTACCGTATCAATCACCTCTCTTTTCCCTCCCTCTGTTTTCTTATTGCAATGTTCTTATTGTTAATTCGTTACATTTATTCTACTACCTCTTTGCTTTCGAATTGCTCTCTTTCACTGTTTTTTATGGTGTTGCTGTTATTGTGCCTATATGCCAGCTATTAGCATTGATGTTGCTTTTGCTTCTTGTCATATATTCCAAGGAATTGATTGGAATATCAAGAGATCTTTATTCTTGATTTGTAACGTTTGGGGATTCTTGAGTCTCTCTCTCTCTCTCTCTCTCTCTCTCTCTCTCTCTCTCTCTCTCTCTCTCTCTCTCTCTCTCTCTCCCTTCATGTGTTAATATCCCTAGTCCTTGAAGGAACAAAGGGCCAGAAGAAAAAAAAGCATGTTCTTACTCATCTGTTACATTTGGGAATAAAGATCATCAATCTCAATCTCAATCTCTCTCTCTCTCTCCTCTCTCTCTCTCTCTCTCTCTCTCTCTCTCTCTCTCTCTCTCTCTATGATTTTTTCATCCTGATAGAATTTAAGTTCACAATCTGCAAGTCATCACTGCAGTGCATTAACCACTGAACCAAACCAGCAAGTTCCTCTGTCTCGTTCCTCTGTCGTATGGTTGACAGAGTGGTTTGAACCTTACACGATCATACCCGTCCGGTCGAAATGCACGTTCCGCAACATCATTGCATTAAGATTGATCGACTGAAACGGATTTCCAGCAAATTTCTTCTTCTTCATTTTTTTTTTTTTTTTACTCGATCTAACCTGATGACGTGATGTAACTTTATTCAGGAAGTTCGTAAATGTATTTGAACATATGGTAAGCCTGAATGCTTGTTAATGGGCGAATACAGTCTCATCAGGGATGAATCACAAGAAGATTTACAGAATTCAGCGGATCGCTTAAGCCGATTCATATCTACTGCATGAGTACAAGAGAGAGAGAGAGAGAGAGAGATCCAATTTAAGCAGCCTTGCCTCTGGTTTAGCCAAACTACATGCATGATCAACTTAATTTAAGATGCAAGCACGACAAACGTTATTAATAACGGACAGAATATACGGTTAGAAATCTCTTCTAATTGTGTATCGCCATTGTTTTTTCCCCACGGAGTGTAGATAGTAATGTCCCCTGGCCGATGTTATAATGATAGATGGGCTGTTCTCACTCTCGCAGTGTTCAGGCCGAAAAGGCCAAAAGGACATTCCAGAGGGTTTCAAATGTACGGATATTGTCACATAAGATTCGTTTGAATTTGGTTGGACCACAAGCACCAATAAACGCACACATAAGCAAGCAAGCAAGCTGTATATTCTTCCTGTCAGTGCATACTGTTCTAAAGTTGCGGCTCTTTGCGTGCTGAGCAGTCCATGTTATGTAGGAGGCTCGAATTGTTGTCGACAACACTGAAACTGCAGTGAATTCTGAGAGGACCGACAACTACGAAATTGCTGATGACTTGTAGTTCTTGGCGGACTACTGCACATGCTGATATAGCCGTGTCTCCCTGATGAGTTCGATCCAGCGGACGAAAGGCTAGGAGCAGGCAATATGAAAAGATCTGTCTTCGAGAGGGATTACAATGGTTCCCATATGCTACCAGTGAAGAGTTTAGTGTTTGTAATATATTTTTCCAATTCCCCCCCCCCCCCTCCCCGTTTTTTTTTTTTTTTCTTCTTATATTCAAATCTTTGCCAAGTCATTTATGTAATGACGGAAGAATTGTTAACCTGCACTTGTTTTCCCCCGGTACTAAACTGTTCACCTGTAGGTCGATAGCTTAGCAGATAACAAGGTCGTGTTGGGAATAACATTGTTGGGGCATCTCTTTACTGCTCGTATTTTTGTTAGGCTGTGGCGTCGGAATCCGGGGAGGAGGGGAGAGGGGTTAGCTGAGGTGGGGGGCCAGGTGCACACTGGCCCCCTCATCAAAAATAGTCGGTAGGCCAGACTACCATGACAGGAATTCGGAAGATGGAAGGACGTCCCCTCTAAAACTTTAGAAAATGAAACGTTGCCGCCCTTGTCCCAGCTTTTACAAGAATTTGGGTATTTCTCCCCATCTCCTTCGCACCCGCATGTATGAAAATTTGGAAGAACTCCAAAAATGTCTTTGTCAGTTTCAGTTCAGACTGCCCTTTACCCCCACCTCATCCCACTCCACCCCCTCCACCCTTCATCATAGCAAAATCTCTTCCACTGCCATCGACAAACGAAAGTCAGACCCCACTATCGCTGGGATATCGCACTGAACTGTCGTTACGGAAATATTATCAAAAAGATATCCCATCATACTGGGACTCGGTTTTGAGATGAACACAAGAAAACACTTCCGGGTGATAATCTTGACATGAGACACCTATCAGCTGTCACCCATCACCTATCCCGGAGTCTTGAAGACTGCTGGGGGCGCCACAGAAGACTTCGCAACCAGCTTCCTCCACTCCTCCCGGTTCTCAGACCATCGTAGGCAGTTGCTGAGTGTGAGGCCAGTCCATGCACTGATGTTGTCCTCCCATCTCTTTCTCTGTCTTCCTCTCTTTCTGCCTACTGGCACTGTTCCATATAAAATGGTTTTTTTGGGCAAGTCCTGTTGAATTCGATACATGACCATACCCATCTCATTTTCCTTCTTTTCACTGTGGACAACAGGTCTTCGTATGGTCCAATGGCTTGCCTTATTCCGTCTGGACCTCCAGGTTGGTAACGTGGTCTTTGTTAAGGACCATGCAGAATTATCTCATCTCAAATGCCCGAATCCTTCTCTCAAGTTTAGCTAGTCCACGTCTCACAGGCATGGAGAAATGTTGCAATGACCAGGGAGCGCATCAGTCTGATCGTGGAGCTGATTGTGATGTCCCATTCATTTCAGATGGGTGTTAGTCTGGTTAGTGCTGCTGGACCTGAGGCAGCGGGAGCTGTAATGACACTCGCATGCTTATGTGTCGTTATCCGCTCATGGTTAGATCTCGTTTCGCCGACTATGAAACGGCAACAGGCCAACGAGCCCTCCAGCTCAAACATCACTAGATTGCTTCCCTTTGAAGCATTGCTTCCCTTGAATATCGAGGCCTAATGATTAGTTGAAGTAGGCGAACCAGAGATGCGCGGTAAAACCCGGTACTTACCGGGAAACTGAGTTTTTTTGTGGCGGTTTTCGGGAAACCAGTTCGAGTTGTCAGAAATCGCGCGCGCGCGCGCGCGTGTGTGTGTGTGTGTGTGTGTGTGTGTGTGTGTGAATGAATGAGTGTGTGTGTGTGTGTGGGGTGTGTGTGTGTGTGTGTGTTTGGTCCATTGGTTGGACATGTAATTTGGTTGGTTGTGGCGTTGTTTGTTGGTTTATATTATACTGCAATTCTACAGGTAGCTGTTTTAAAAAAAATTACATGCTGCATGATGCACACCATGTGCGGCCTTTTTTTTTAATTTAATTTTTTAATTATCATTATTTCATAGTCCACATCATGTGTAGATTATTGCAATTAATCAGTTTTTACATGCACTAACTCCAGTCATTAGGCTTCTTATGAGCTCTCTCTCTCTCTCTCTCTCTCTCTCTCTCTCTCTCTCTCTCTCTCTCTCTCTCTCTGTGTGTGTGTGTGTGTGTGTGTGTCTGTCTGTCTGTCTGTCTGTCTGTCTATCTGTCTGTGACTGCTAGTAGAAATAAAGTTGTCAAAATTACTTTCGTTGGATTCATTTGTGTGTATGTGTGTGAAGGGGGAGGGGGGAGGGGCACCAGCGGAACCAACCAAACGAATTCACGCGTGTTGATTTTAGGTCAGACGTTGTGGGAGGTACAGGTGTGGGGGAAAAAAACGGGTTTTAGGACCGGCACTGACAACACATAAACTGTTAAAAACCGCTTTAGATTGTCGATAAAATGCCCCAGCTCTAACGCAGACCTGTGCGTTTGTTTGACGCTGACGGGTATATTTAGATTGTTTTCTAATTAGGTCGTGTGCTTTGGATGAGTAGGAAACAGCAGGAGAGAGAGAGAAAAAACATGTGTGAAGGGGATGACACTCCAAGTCAGTGGGCCCCCTGAACCCCGGGTCTTAACGAAGAAGATTTGGCTGCGTCGAAAGCAGCATTCGTTTGGAGTTATGGACTTGTCTTATTTTCATCATGGGAGCAACGGTTACCCTTCTTGTTTATTATTTACCTGCCTGCTTGAAGATTTTCTGTCACATCAGTCAAATTGAGAGATTTTTGTCACATCAGTCAAATTGAAGATTTTCTGTCACATCAGTCAGACCGAAGTTATCTGTAGTTGTTCGTCCGTGGTGGTTTTTTTTTTTGTTTTTTGTTTTTGTTTTTTTTTGTTTTGTTTTGTTTTGTTTTGTTTTTTTTTTTTGGAGGGTTTTTTTTTTTTTTTTTTTTTTTTTTTTTGGGGGGGGGGGGGGGGGGGGGGGGGGGTGGGGGGGGGGGTGACTAATTCATGATTGAAAAAGCTGTGCCAGTCTTGAATAAAAGTTGAATTGTTTGTTTATTTCTCCATTGTTGTGGCTGTGTAGATGTGTCAGGTACTGCGTCTATAGGCAAGCTCGGAACAACATCCTCTTTGGAGGGATGTCACCTTGTTTGTTCTGCATACTCATCTTGTCATATCTGCTAGGCGATTTGGAGTCGATAAGGCAGCGTTCGTGCCGATAAGGCAGCAGGCGTTTGGAGTAATGGGCGTGTGTGTTAATTTCATCATGTGAGCGAGAGTTACCCCACTTGTTTGTTAATTACTATTCACTGTTTTCTGCCTCCTTCTAAGATGTTCTTCCGGTTTTCTGACTTTCTGATTTCATTCAGAGTGATTTGGAGTGGTATATGGGAGAAAGAAGTTGTACGGGGAAACAACAACTGCAAGTCCTCCTTTGTTAGGATAATGATGGAACAATGTGCTAAGCCGTATTTTATTAAGAAGGGTTAGGACGAAGCCTGAACTTAGTTTGCCCTAGATTTGGATAGGAATCAAGTATCTACAGTTTGATAGGAATCCAATATCTAAACACATACAATCTTTACGATGCATTATCTGTTCTTGTTATGGAAGGTTCGTATTTAACTGAGATTGCTGCGAGCCCGTGGTATCAAATTTTGCGCATTCCAATTTACGGGATACAGCTTCGACGATTTTTTTTTAATGAATACCAAAAGTCAAGGGGGCAGCAATCAAATCGAAGGGAGTTTTTATTGACGTGAGTCTACAGACACTGTGCGTCTTTCTTTGGAGTCGATTAAGGACGGACAGACAAAGAGAGGCTGCGAGTAGAGGGGGGAGAAAGAGGAGGAGGGACTGAGGGGGACGGGGAACGGAAGTGTGATATAGTATTCGCTGTGATGTCGCGAGTCCTTGTAACGACGCGGCGTTGGAACCATGCCTTTGTGTCTGGTATAGTACGATGCTGTCTCAGCTTGTGGCTTGCATTCCAGACCACCAGCTGCCCTCTTCTACAGTGACCTGCAACAAGGAGTGTGTTCCCATGGAGGTCAAAAGAACGCTATCAAAACATCCATGAAAGCGTTTCACATCAACCCTGACACAAGGGAACAAACTGCTATGGATCGAGCTACATGGGGCTACTCTATCCACAAAGGTGCCAGTTCATGTGAAGAAAGGAGGACAACTGCAGCGCAACAAAAGAGACGGGCAAGGAAAGCCGGCGCCAGCAAACAAGAGGTCACTCACATTCCCTGTCCGAGCTGTCACTGCAGATTCCGTGCACGCATCGGCTCGATCAGCCACTTCAGTATCCACAGATCATCTCACGCATCCCACCCCCACCCCCCACCCAACTACAAGATGACTGAAGTGGTCCTCGTCGACTCGACGGACGGACGAACAATACAATAACCCTGACAGGCTGAGCCTTGGCATATGGTCGTATAACCAACAGAACAGGAAGACTTGAATGTTAGCGTCGCACCCTGATGACATGCACATTTAACGAAGGTGCAGTAGCAGTCTGTACTAACGAACAGAAAGCACATTGTTTACATTCGTCTAGGTTTACCTTCTGGTAGGGTTTAGCCAGGTTTCTCTGAAAGACAGAGAGCAAATATTCATGCCTTCAACTTTTGGTCATTACTAAAAGACAACTGACGGTGTTTTTGAAAAAGGCAAGAAGAAGGGGGGGGGGGGGGGGGGGGGGGGGTTTGAGAGAGAGAAAAAACGGGAAAGATGGGAAACATATTAAAGGAACTAACGAAGTTGAAATGTACATGCAAACTAGTACGAGAGAGACGCGCACACATACTGTGACCTAAACCATCACATCCTTACGACACCAGGTATGACATCATAGCAGCTCATTTAACAATATCGCTGAAACCCGATTCTTTGGCAAAGTCTGCGAGAAACTGACCTATGACCTCAGACACATATATAGTTCGTGTATAAAAAGGGTATATCAAGAATGGAACTGCCTTCGGAACTGATTTGCCAGACTAGGAAGTTAAATGCCCTCCGGGTGCAGGATTCCACAAGTACTTGTTAGTAAAGATACGAAGTTTGTCTGAAAATAATTTGTTTCCAAATGACAAGGTTTTTCACGTACGTAAATTTCTGACATCATGTTGCACACAAATAGGTGTTTTTTTTTTTTTCCGAGATGTTTTTCTTCTTCCTAAAAAAAAAAAAAAAAAAAAAAAAAACTTTTTAAAAAGAAGAAGCAAAAAAAAAAATCAAGAGATTTAATCATGCCAATATCTTCCAACTATAAAAACCGACTTGTATGAAGTTTAGCACGGACAGTGATTGAACTCTCTCTCTCTCTCTCTCTCTCTCTCTCTCTCTCTCTCCGTTCTCTCATCTCCCCCCCTGACCCCCTCACACACACACACACACACACACACACACACACACACACCTATTAAGTCTTGTCTTCGCTTCGCTCGTGCATGGTACCAACGGTCCTCCCCGGATAATTCAGATGGCGACTAGCGACGAAAGACTGGGACGAAATGAATACGGCCTCAGAGGTCATTCTGTCAGGATTGTATCCCGACGCTGACACTTTACTCACTTCCCAGGGGGATACGTCCGCGCGGGGCGTCGCCATTCGCCTCGGCGTGAGGGACGTCCGTGTGCTTTGACCTGATTTTCTTGGGGGACTCGTAAATAAATCGCCATGTCTGTTCAGGTCTGTGGGCTGTCTGTCTGCCGTGGAGTGTCATGTGATATCTTGATGAACACATCTGGATGGAAGGCATTTCCGTGGTGTGGCTGACCCTTGGTTTGACCTGAGTGAGGGATGCTTGTATGACGGGTTTTTGTTTTTGTTTGTTTTTGTTTTTTTTATTGGAGGAGGACAGTGTTCACATCGATCTGTACGTAAGGGTGCACCAGGAACTACTTGTATCATCCTCTTTGTGTCTCGATTCAGAAAGCGACGACGGCACTGAAACGAAAATGGTCCTTGCAGATAGGCTATCTTAGCAGGACTTGCTTTGTACATCCCAAAGAGCCGTAATTTGTACGGTAGCGCAAGACTGAGAGAGAGAGAGAGTGGCGCTGTGTTTTTCGGGTTGTTTTTGTTGCGACGCAAAGCTTAGACTTCTTGTGCGTCACATTTGATGACGTCATGTCCATTGTTTGCACAGCATGCACAGTGTTTGAATTGATGTGGATATTAGCCTTGACGTAAAAGAACAGTTTTAGCGGTATATGTTCACTTCGCTCCTTTGCGGTTGATGTTGTTGGGTTTTTGGTTTTGTTTGTATTTTCGTTTTTTGTTTGTTGGTTTGGTTTTTGTATGTTTTTTTTGTTAACGTTTTCTGGACTCATGACTTTCGATGAGAAAGTCAACGGTTGGACTCACGTCGAATTTTTGAAGTGTTGGTGGATGCTAATAGGGTCATTCATGAGTTGTGCCCGTGATCCACTTCTTGTTCGAAGATTTTTTTTTTTCCCCTTGCTGTTCCAGCCTCCGCGCCACCCCAGAGGCAGTGCACCCACGCCGCTCATTCCGACACCCCGTCCACAGCCACAGCCCGGTCGGCCCCCGCCGCAGCCCCGGCACCCGCAATCCACAGGGAACAGTCAATGTCAAGTCAAGAGACAACCCACCGGAGGGGACACTGCACTTCGGTGGTGTTCAGTGGCGCCTGTTCTGATCTAACATACGCAGGACACCACCTACTAAGCCCCTTACTGACGATAATAATTGCTTAGTCGCGCGGAGCCGGCGTGAGTGAGCTCTCCCCTCCGGAGGGCGCCACCATGTCCGTCCAGCGACAGCCCCCATGGACTTGCCAACCGGTGACCCCGACGGAACCAAGCCAAGGCCACAGACGTGGAGAGGACATCGAAATTGATGTCACCATGAGAGCAGGGCATGTAGGGCATAGAATTTGAGATTTTTTTTTTTTTTTTTTAATACTGATCGATGACAATGAGGATGATTAAGATGATGCTACGGATTTCCATTTCGGTCTGAGACTACATGACAGGGCTGTACTCTACGCTTCCTTTCATAATGTATCCCGGCGTCAACCAGGCCCGAGAGATACATGCACCTGCAGTGTTGGTCAAGAAATTTGAGCAACACTCTCAGAAACGCATCCATTAAGTGGATGAAACTCGACTGTGTGGTCCCAGTCTTCCCAACTGAGTCCGCAGCAACAACTCAACTCTGGGTAGGAGCCGGTCGGGGCAGAAAAACCCACATGACTTCTGATGGGATTCGAACCCGCGACCTCCCAACCGGGAGTCCGCGACGCTAACCACTTCGCCACGGCGGCTGGTCATTTGAAGATTTTTTTGTTTGTCAGTCATCGTTGGATCCGCAGTTTTGCGAACTATGAAGATGGACTGTTTTCCCTCACGGAGCGTCTGACGGATTTAAGATTTGGCCAAGAGATGCGTTCGTTGTTGTCTTTTGCCATCTCTTTTTAAAAAAAAAAAAATTAAAAAAAAAAAAAAAAACCCGGGCGTATATGTGTCCCTTTGACTTACTTGTATACGTTTATTTGTCTGTTGCAAGAGACATTTGTATTATTTTCTTTTCTACTTGTGTGCCCGTCTCTGCTCTCATCTAATTTTTTTTCCCCAGTGCATGTATCCAGGCACAAATATGGTGGAATGCTTACGGAGATCACTTTTGTGGAATATTTTCCTCCGTCAGACATTTCAGGTAGAGTACTAATATGTCTTCTGCAATGAAAACCACTGCACTGAGTATCGTACATAGATCGTCTGACTCGAAAGCGACTTCTGCTTTCCGATACGAGGCCGATTTTCGAAGATTTAGGCAACGTTTAGAACCTTCAGCAACGAGTATGCAATCATGAACCGTGAATACTTTGGAGACAACGCCTTTCATTGATACCATTTCCCCTCGTGGAGAGGTCAGAGGAAAGGAGTTCAGTTTTTCCGAATTTCAGCACCGTTTAGGAGGCCATAGGTTGCCCATTCCGACTTTCTCAATAGAGATCAACCACCACCCGTCCTGTTGCCCCAGTCGTCAAAACGCGTCTACAGGGAGCTGTAGATTTCACAGTTGGCCCTGCTTTAAATAATGTCGAGGTACTTCGTGCCAATTCAATTTTTGGCCCCTACCCCCGCCCCCACCCTTATCCCTCACTCTTCCATCCTCCCCCCCCCCCCCCCACCACCCCCCCCCCCCCCCCCCCCCCCCCCCCCCCCCCCCCCCCCCCCCCCCCCCCCCCACCGTCATGGGTATTTTTTTTCCCACAGTCATTTTCTGTGCTCCGCCACTCCCCCGCGACAGTACCTCCAACGCTGCTCACCCTGCACACAGCTGCATGCTATGTATGAGTACTGCCACCGTCAGTAGGAAGCTATCAGTATCAAGTTATCATAAGGCCATACGTCAGAGGAGACACTGCGCTGCTGCCGAGTCACTTTGGTTGGTGTTCAGTGGTGCCAGTTCCGATCCAGCGTACGCAAGGATACTACGATTGAACCCTCGGCTGCTTTGTCGCATCGCAGTACTGCCGTTTGTCGTTGTCTTGTTGTGTTTCTTCTGTTTCAAGATACACTGACCGTCTGTTAAGCGTTCTTACTTTTGCGTGAGTTGTATGTAGTATGTGCTTGAAAACGAACAACACACACACACACACACACACACACACACACACACACACACACACACCGCCTTTCTTCATTCACGTTATCCCTCTTCAAGGCCGAGGTGGGGTCTTGTTTTTGTGCTAAACGTTTTCACGACATTAAGGGAAATACAACTAGACTGTACTGAGAACGCCAGGTACTCTTTAATTCTTGAAAACATTTACGTGTAATCACAAATTAACCAAATGATTTTTAAAAAATCATATGGTCAAACGGACACTGCAGTATGGGTACCCAATGTCCACCCTCTTTTCAGCAGTATAGTTACATGTGAACCTATGAGGCCCCGCCCCTTTTCAACCATATAGTTACATGTGAATCCATCAGATCCCTCTTTTCTGCAAGATAGTTACATTCGAATATGTGAGGCCCCGGCTCTCTTCAACAGTTTAGAAACGTGCGAATCTGTCACACCCACCCTCTTTTCAACCATCTAGTCAAATGTGACTCTGTGAAACCACGCCTCTTTTCAACGTTATAGTTACATGTGAATCTACTGACACGAGTCTCTTTTCAGCAACATCATTACATAGGAACCTGTGAGATCCAGCCTTTTTTTTTTAACTGTCTAGTCACATGTGAATCTTCGAGACCCCACCTGTGTTCAACAGTGTAAGGCAGAACCTCTGTTCAACAATATTGTGTTACATGTGAATCAGCTCCGATGGACAGGACACATTGTCCGTATGGGGGACAGCAGAATTCCGAAGATACTGCTCTGTGGACAACTGAAGGAAGGAAAACGTGACCGAGGAAGACCTCTCAAGACAAATACAAAGACACCTTGAAGGACGTCCTCGGAAGCTGCAACAGCGACACTGCTTCCTGCGAAGATATCGCCCTCGACAGTGGAAGCAACGGGTGTACCCAGGGCACAAAGACATTCGAGGACAACAGAGATGCCTCCATCCAGGAAAAGAGGAATCGGAGAAAACGGGCCCCATCCTTACAGGACTCCATTCCATGCAGCGTCTGTGGAAGACTTTATGCCTCAGGAATTGGTCTTCATTCCCACATGAAGACCCACATCAGCAGATGACCAGTCTGCCTACTCATCCGTCGGACACGACGGGAGATTCCATCATCAGTTACATTTGAATCTCAGACCTAGCCTCTTCTGGCAGCCCAGTCGAAACGGT
This sequence comes from Conus betulinus, assembly GCA_016801955.1. Classification (NCBI taxonomy): domain Eukaryota; kingdom Metazoa; phylum Mollusca; class Gastropoda; order Neogastropoda; family Conidae; genus Conus; species Conus betulinus. Next base: position 512,956 of record JADBJO010000425.1, on the reverse strand, counting down.
GACGTTGTCATTAAAGATGGAGGTCCTGATCTTGAACGTTACCTTTCTCAACGCTTTGTTCGCGTTTCCTGAATGTCACAGGAAACTTCGTTTGTCTGAAACAAATTAAGAAGACTTCCCTTTTCCGGTGGATAACACCGGTTAAAAAGCATGACGCCTTCCCACCGCTTCTGACAAACGAGTGACCAGTAAAACACTTATCACCTGCTTTTCATCACGTTTTTTTTTTTTTTTTTTTAATTTTTCCAACCACTTAGGTCACCTGCTCAAGAAGTGTAACTGGAAGTTCACGCAAGCTGTCTCCACAACCAAGCATTATTCTCATCAAGAGGGGTCTTAGTTTCATGGTGTTCTGCTTATGTTTCAATCAGAACAGACACTATACCATCAAACGCCACCGACGTGACTCGGTGGCAGTGCAGTGTCTTCTTTTGCGGGTTTGCTCAAGAAAACCCGATGTTTCTCCCTACCTAACTCCCCTTCCTATGGAATGCCTGTGCTGCGGTTGTGACAGGACGGACCTGAACATGGCTGGCAATGAGAGGGAGGGGTTGGATGGGTGACGGGGGGAGGGGGGGGGGAGGTAGGTAGGGGAGCACGGAAGCTGAGAGCCAAAGGACGACTAAAAGTATGTAAAAAAAAAAAAAATGTTCCATTATATACACAGTCAGACCATACTTGCAGGGATGGATTGGAGGGAGAGTACAGACCCTTTCATACGATGTCTTTGTACAGCGTTAATGACGACAGTTGGGCGTGGCATAATTAGCCGGCTGGCTTCCAACTAGCAAAGAAGTTGACAGGGTGCAATGTATGACTCCAGTAGGTTGCTCACTGCTGGGCACTACTGACCAGGGACAGCGGGCTTCGAACGACAGTAATGTCCTGAAAATTTAATTGTAACTTGTTTTAATCCTTACGCTCTCTCTCTCTCTCTCTCTCTCTCTCTCTCTCTCTCTCTCTCTCTCTCTCTCTCTCTTCTCCTCGCATAGATGCTCGGGCGGGGGCGTGTGTGTGTGTGTGTGTGTTCCTTTCCTCTCTCTCTCTCTCTCTCTCTCTCTCTCTCTCTCTCTCTCTCTCTCTCTCTCTCTCACACACACACACACACACACACACACACACACACACACACACACACATTACGCGCGCGCGCGCGCGCACACAATTTTTTTCCTACCCATGTTTTCGAACAAAGCGTTCTTTCAATTTATCGTTGAAAAAAAATCAGATTCTGCTATAATCCCCTCGTTTTTTTTCTCGAAATCCGCAACAATGTTCAGATCGTCAAAAGTCTAAATACCTTTTCCTGAAACTGGTTACATTCACTAAGAATTGTTGTTGTTGTTGTTGTTGTTTCTAATTTTGTTGTTTTCCAAATGACTTGCTACTGGATAGACACTTTCTTGGCCGAGAGTCAGTCAAGCTTTGTTCTTAAAATTCTGGTATGACTTCAATCGATTGTCAGCAAACTACCCCCTTGAACTTTCTCAGGCAAACCTTGACCTGTAAGCCTAATAAGAAAAAAAAAGGGGGGGGGGGGTGCAGTCCTTCCTTCATACAAAATGGAGATAGACATACATAGAGAGAGAGAGCGAGAGTGAGAGAGAGAGAGCATCTTTATTCTCAAGGGTAAAAGATTAACAAGAAGATGCATTTTTTTCCATCTGGCCCGAAAAAAGAAAGAGAAGAGTAGCTTTGACATGAACTCTGAATACATTCCACGCCAATTTCATTAGTTTTTTTTTTTTTCCTGGCAGTGTGGAGTATTCAATATATTCTTGTAGACTGGGCAACTGCGCCCAAGTACTAAATCAACATTTGCCAACACTGAAAAAAGTCTCATCAAGCCATAGGAATTCCTGTTTCATTCATGTACAGACAGTTGGCTCTGCCTACAAGCCCACTTCAGACAATGTAGTTAACTTTTTATAAGAAACAGTACCTCTTCGCCATTATGTTCTATTGTTGTCAAAGGTGGAGAGTGACGAGGATCAGTGTGTTGCCTCGTCGTCCCACTGCCTTTGTCGGAGTCCCGCTCGCAGACGTAGATACGTAACTACTATCAATAAAGTGTTCACCTCACTAGTGTGCCCTCTGATGTAAGCACGTATGCCAGATTCTTCTTGTCTACAGTTCATCAACAAGACACGAAGTCGGTCCGCTGCCTGCGTGTAAGCTTTCCCCCGAAATTAACTCTGTGTGTGTGTGAGTGTGTGTGTGTGTGTGTGTGTGTGTGTGTGTTTCAAACTTGACCATTCAGCAGTATCAGTTGCAAAGTGTTGTGGTAGACAGACAGACAGCTAGGTGAACAGCAGGCCGACACACTCTGAGCCAATCAGACCAACAGGAAGTGGCGAATACCTTTAATGTGCGCAACGCAATTACAACTAGCAAACGTGGTAGACACTGATCTGTCCCCCTAACATCTTTGTGCTTTAATTAAGCTCGTGTTGCTGTGACTTTTCACATGCTGAATGAAAACAAAACTTTAAATATAATGTTCGTGTGTGTGTGTGTGTGTGTGCGTGTGTGTGTGCGTGTGTGTGTGTGTGCGTGTGTGTGTGTGTGTGTGTGTGTGTGTGTGTGTGTGTACGCGCATGCTGTGGGTGTCACAGATGACGGGACGTTCTGTTTGTCTGATCCTGGCCGTGTGTTTGACACTGGCAAACCTCTCACACAACTGGTAAGTCTCTCTCTCTCTCTCTCTCTCTCTCTCTCTCTCTCTCTCTCTCTCTCTCTCTCTCATAATTGCAAATGCATTCAGTTTACTATCATCTATATTGATCGAATAGGAAATTTCCGAGGAGTTTATCATATCCTTATTCATGCTCTTGTTCTTTGTGGTTCGAATCTTATATTCATTTCTTGTTTCGAATTTGTAATGTGCAATGATGAAACATTGCCTGCTTATCTTTCCAACACACTTGTCACTTATCAACCCTCTCGCATTCTCCGCTCTAGCAGTGATAAACTTCTGAAGCTTCCCCGCATGAAACTGAAATCCTTAGGCCAACGTTCTTTCAGTTATCAAGCCCCCCTTGTCTGGAACTCCCTCCCCTCCCAGCTCCGCTCTTCACAGACTCTCTCTGCCTTCAAATCTGGTCTCAAAACGCATCTCTTTCAGAAATCCTTTTGTCTTTCTTCATAGCTTACGAGTTGATGCGTGTTTCCCATGCATTCTCCATCCCTTCGCCTCTTAACTCTGCGCCTGAATGCTTATGTGCTTTTGCGTGTGTGCGTTCGTGTGTGTGCGTTTACGCGCATGGGTTTTTGTTGCTTCGTGTTGAGTCTGCCCTGTGTGTGTGTGGGTGGGTGTGGTGCTCCCTTCTGCATGTTTTAAAATTGTACCCCGTGCAGTGTTCACGAAATTGGAGGCGGGTGAGTGGGGATGGGGGTTGGTTCTTTTCTTCTATTCCCAATTCTTATCGAGCGTTGTTCATAAAATGTCATGTGTGCGGGGTGGGGGGAGGATAGAGTGTGTTGGGGGGGGGGGGGGGGGGGGGGGGGGGGGGCTTGTGCTGTTTTAGTGCTTGCTCTGTGACCTTTCGTTTCGATGCCTTTTTCTCAATATTGTGCAATGTTTATGGAAACTTTTATTTTTCCTGTATTGTGAAGCGCTCTGAGGATGTCTTTTTCTCTCATCGAAAAGCGCTATATAAGCTCGATTTATTATTATTATTATTAAGATGCCTTGAAATTTTCATAAAAAGGAGCGAACTCGAAACATTCGTTCTCGTAAACATTATTTCCCTTTAACTGCAAAACGTAAAAAAAGGAAGAAGAAAAAGAAAAGAAATGTCCAAGTAAGTGTTATTTACCTAACGTAACAAACTATCAAAAGATCCGTCCCAGGGAATATCATTTACCCAAGATGAGAACAACAAATCTGTCCTGGTTAAAGTCAATTGCCTTTAATGACAATGAGAAATAAAATCTATGAGCTTGATCGTTATTCATCCAAAATGACAGGCTGCCAAAAACCTTCTAACAATGAATATTATTTACCTTAATAAAAGTCTATCAAAAATCTGTTCCCGAAAAAATTATTTAGCACTAACGACAGAGCATCTAAAATCCATCCCTGTCGATGTTATTTGTATTAAATGGTAGACCATCAAGTATCTGTGTTAGTTATATCAATGTTATTTATATGAAACGGTAGGCCATCACCTATCTGTGTTAGTTATATCATTTATCTTAAATGGCCGTCAAAAATCTGTCCCAGTACATACTTCTTGCCATTAACGACGGGGGTGTATAAAAACGCTCCAGTTAAATTGTATTTATACTACAGACGATTCCAATCAGAAATCCGCCCTGGTAAATATTTACCTGAAAGGACAGTTTAACACAAATCTGCTCATGTAAATATTTACATTACATGTCCGTAAACAACATCCATCTCAGTGAATGATATTGATTTTAAAAGACAAAGGAAAAATACGTCCTGGTAAACGTTATTTACCTTTAATGACAGACTGTCGAGTATCCGTCCTGGTAATATTTCTTACTTGAAATTGAAAAAAAAAAAAAAAAAAAACTCCCTCGTAAAGGTCATTTATCTTTAAAGAAAAACGCACTATGAAAAGCATGCATTAAATGTTCTTTACCTTAAATGACAGTCAATATCCATACTAGTAAACACGCACCTTAAGAGGGGTATTATCAAACTGTAAGATGCCATTTGATTCCCGCTTTTGTCATGTCGTGGTCTGTCTTGTATTGAAGGCAGTTCTTACGCCTGTACTTTGATTTCTTTTGTCTTCAGGGTGGGATGAAATTCCAAAGTTTTCACGAGTTCATGAGAGTGAAAATACCGACATCTCTGCCCACAAATCAAAACATGTTACTATTTTTGGTGGATGGTGACCAAAAAAAAAAAATCGATATACAAGGACTGAACATAATTCAAAAGCGATTCCTTCTTTTTTAACCCCATCAAAGCAAGCTTTTTTTTTTTTCCCTTGTTCATATCGAAGAAGAGGCAACTTTGGTTGACAGAAGCGAAATTTGAAACTAGCTCGTTTAAACTTTGTCTTCGTTTTTTCGTCTGTCTCTTTAAGAGAGAGAGAGAGAGAGAGAGATATTAATTGTTAGATAGACGGACAGACAGAGAGAGACAGATCGATAGATAAAGAGATAGAGATGAATGCATGGATAGATAGATTGATAGACATAGAGAGACAGACAGACAGAGAGAGCGATAGACAGATGTAGGGCCACGTGATACGTTCAGTTCTGTAAACTCTCTCATGATTGGTGACAAGAGTCATGGACATTCACCTGCCCATCACACCTCGCACTTGTGTGTGGCCCAGGCACAGCCAGGCGGTCCCTCAGCCGTCTGGTGGGACAACAGCCTCTGCTCTTCGGACGTCGAGGCATCAACCCAACAACATGAACTCCCTCTTCTTCTCGGAAGAGAGCCTCCTCCTCCTCGCCCTCCTCCTCCTCCTCCGGTGTCCCAGCGTCCCTGGACGAGCTGAGCTATGCCTGCAACCTGCTGGTCGCCACCTACCCGCCAGATGATGTCGCCCGCAGACAAAGACGTGTAGGCCGTGAGAGGTGAGGGGTGACATCACGAAAGAGGAACAGTCCGCTCAGTCCGTAGACAGATCGGTAGTATTGATGTTTCTGACTGCTGATGAGCCGACAAATCCCCCAAGGTCTGCCCAGCATGTTGGGATAATGCGTAGGTCAGGCATCCGGCAAGTCGTAGCCTCGAGGCGCGCCTTTTACATTCTGTCATCATACTCGTCAGTTCATTTATCCATCAGCTGTAAAATCACGCAGTGTGGTCTAGTAACTTAGCGGATGTGGTGTAGTCATGGACTAGTCCACACGCAGCGACACCTCCTTGATGAAACTGAAGCTACACAAATCCCTCGCTCCAGCCTCTGTGGGGAGGACTCGGGTCTAGAAGCCAGATTCCCTTTCTTTATGAAGAAAGATTGACGGATGTCGCGCCAGGTGATACAGCTCTGTGAATTGATTATTTCTGTTCACGTGACAACGCGCTGGAGCAAGTGGTGAAACACATGTATCATGGACCATAACTTTTCCGAAATGAAGCATTTGTTAACGTTCCCCTCTTATTATTTTCTTGTTTTGGGTTTTTTTTTTTTCTTTTCTTTTCTTTTCTTTCCTTTGTTTTAAATTTTGAAGTAAATCGGCTAGTTAACAAGGACAAACAAATTAAAAGACGAAACACGACGCGTTTCGACCTCTTAGGCCTTCAAGCAAGATAAACCACATTCAGGACAGTGAAAACAAAGAATGAGCGATCATTTATATTCTCAAGTTCGGCGCAAGTGCCTCGTGCGCCGAATTTGAGAAGGTAAGGGAGAACACCCCTCTTGCGCCGAATTTGAAAAAGTAAAGTGATCACTCGTTCTTCGTTTTCATTGTCCTGAATGTGGTTTGTCTTGCCTGAAGAAGACCTAAGAGGTCGAAAGGCGTCGTGTTTTGTCTTGTAATTTGTTTGCCCCTTGTTAGCTAGAGGATTTACTGTAAGTTCCTTTTGAAATTAGTTTCAATTTCCACCTGCGGTCTCCTCACATTGAAACTTGCGTTGCAACGACAACAGTTTTCGGTTTAGTCAGAACAGCCAAGGCGAAGGCACCTGGGCCTCTTTAGGGCTGATAACGAACAAGTAGGGTAACTCCTGCTCCCTTGATAAATAATTACACACGCCCATAACCCCAAACGAATGCTGCTCACGGCATCCAATCGCCCAGCAGAAATGCAAGCACAGAGCACACAGAACAAATAATAACAAGGCTGTAGACGAATGCTGTTTACCACACCAACTGCCTGACAGAAATGTCGGCACAGGGCACACTGAACGAACAATGCTTGTTCTGTGTAGTAGTCTGTGTTGGCCATTGTGCTGGGCGATTCGGCGTTGTTAGCAGCATTGTTTGGAGTTATGAGCGTGTAATTATTTCTTGCGCCACCTCAGAGGCAGTGCACCCACGCCGCTCATTCCGACACCCCGTCCACACCCACAGCCCGGTCGGCCCCGCCGCCGCAGCCCGGCACCGGCAATCCACAGGGCAGCAGTCGATGTCAAGTCGTCAGAGGCAACCCACCGGAGGAGACACTGCACTGCTGCCGAGTCACTTCGGTGGTGTTTCAGTGGCGCCTGTTCTGATCTAACATACGCAGGACACCACCTACTAAGCCCCCTACTGACGACAATAATTGCTTAGTCGCGGAGTCGGCGTGAGTGAGCTCTCCCTCCGGAGGCGCCACCACGTCCGTCTACGACAGCCCCCATGGACTCGCCGATACCGGTGACCCCGACGGAACCAAACCAAGGCCACAGACGTGGAGAGGACATCGAAATTGAGGTCACCATGAGAGCAGGGCATGAAGGGCCACAGAATTTGAGACTTTTTTTTTATGCTGATCGATGAGAATGAGGATGATTAAGATGATGCTACGGATTTCCATTTCGGTCTGAGACTACATGACAGGGCTGTACTCTACGCTTCCTTTCATAATATATCCCGGCGTCAACCAGGCCCGAGAGATACAGGCACCCGCAGTGTTGTCAAGAAATTTGAGCAACACTCTCAGAAACGCATCCATTAAGTGGATGAAACTCGACTGTGTGGTCCCAGTCTTCCCAACTGAGTCCGCAGCAACTCAACTCTGTATCCTTGCAGGCCTGTGTATATACAGATTTGGTTGCTTACGCATAGTTTTTGCTTTGGTACGTGTCGCCTATTTAACAGATAATTACCATTTTAGCATATTTGAGAGAGAGGGTGGAGAGGGAGGGAGGGGGGGGGGGGGGGCGAGAGTGTGTGTGCGGGTGTATGTGTAAAACAAAATGAAAAACTATATATTAATTATGTCCATTGTTTCATCTATGTTGTTCCGTTTTCGTATAATGCAACATATTACCAGAGTGAGTGTGCCAGTACACCACACACATTAGTACATTAACAAACCCAGACACTTTGTATCAATTGCCAAAACACTTCACCACCTTAGGTGCTCCATTGCTCCGAGAACTGATGCCACCAAAAAAAAAAAAACTTTTCTTTTTTTTAATATTACTTAAAGATATGATGGCAATAGTGATAATAGTAATAATTGTAGAGTAATAATAATAATCGTCAGTAGAGAGGAATGGAAATGATCAGTGAATAAAAAGCAAACAGTACGATTGGATGATGATCATAATTATAGTAGTTATGATAAGTAATATTAATGTTGGATTAAATGATAATGTTTGGAAAGAAAACGGAAATGATCCATGAGTAAAGGGCTAACATTACTATTGGAACAGAAGAGAGGAGGGGAAAAAAAAAGGCGGGGGGGGGGGGGGGGGGGCTCATATATCAGCACCTGCACCTACACACACAAATGCACAGGAAAGAGGGAAGAGGGAACCTCATGCAAAGAGTGTTATTGGAAAAGCAAACCGTATTATTGGATGATGATCACAATGACACTAGTGATGATAAGTGCAATAATGCTAGTGCTAATAAAAACGGTTGGAAACAAATGGAATGAAAAAACAAAAGTTCCATCCTGAAAACGGCAGCAGTCTTGAGTTATTGACACCCATAGGGCGGAGAACACAAAGTGTGCTGTAAGTCCCAACGATTCCGGTTCATTTCTCACTCCAAGAATTTTTTTTTTCTTCTTTTCTTTTTTTTGTGTCGAACATCGTTAAAAAAATGAAAACCTTTTTAATCAAAGACCCGATACAGCCAAAGAAACTCTGCAGAATGGAAGTTAGCGTAAACCCTGGACGTTGTGTGTACGTTTTTCTCCATCTAGTCATCAGATAATAGCACTCCTCCTTTACCGCCCCCCCCCCCCCCCCCCCCCCCAATTAAAAAAATGCCATAATTTGTGGCCAAAAATAAATGTAATGCTGAACAAATTAGTAGTGGGGGGAAATAAATGCAGACTAACAATTATTCTGTCAGTATGTAAACGACTTGGCAAAGATTTTAATTTAAATAAATAAATAAATAAAAAGGGGGGGGGGGGAGAAGAAAATAAGAACATAAGATAGGAAAATATTACAAATACTAAACTTCATTGGCAACATATGGGAACCGTTGCAACACGGATCTTTTCATGTTGCCCGTTCCTAGGCCTTTCGTCCCCTGGAAATAATATATATGTAAAAAAAAAGTTTCCAAAACAAAGACAGGAAAACAATCCATATCGGCAGAAAGAAAGAAGAAAAAAAACAGTAGACCGCAGTAATGACAACACACGTTTTTTTGTAAGTGTAGTCAAAAAGCGTGAGAGGCAAGGGGAAGTACCGCAGTAATGACAAACAACGTTTTTTGTAAGCGTAGTCAAAAAGCGTGAGAGGCAAGGGGAAGTTACTTGAATGAGCACAGTACTTTCCAGACGGCCGGGAAGCCATTTGAACCGAAAGAGTTGCCGGCATTCCCGGAGGAACAAAATGATGGCTTGTCGCTCTTTGCCACCATAACAGCCGTAACCCGTGTCGCCGGGACAGTCAGCTGTTTTTGAGCAACCGAAATGCTCGTTACAAGTATGACCTGCAATTCAGTAACGAACATTTCTTAATTAGGCGTTCAACTTCACTTGCTTTAAAAAGAGGGGAGAAAAATGGTTTTATTATATGCAATGCAATCATTGCCATACCATTCACTTTCGTGACCCTCGGACGCTCCTGTGTAAAGATAAAACACAAATATATCTGTCCATTTGTTGCTGTGACTTCAGACAGTTGAAAGCGGAGATGACATTGGACTTGCAGGTTTCTTCTCATTTGTTCAATCGATGTCTGTTTGAACAAAAAAAAAAAAAAAAAAAAAAAGTGATAACCTGTAATAGATACTTACAAAGCAAAAACTTTTTTTAATCAAGAATAACTCAACATTTAACTGACTATTAGAATAATTATGTACTCATAAACTTTTTTTTTTTTCAAGAAGAGCTCAACATTTAATTGACTGTTAGAATAATTATGTACTCAATGTACAAGATACTGTACATGAATCATCGGATGCAAGCTGACAGTCCATTGAATTTCGTTTCATGCTAACACATTCAACATGTTAAGATCCACATAATCAGCGGTATAGCTTGTCCAGAATACATGACATGCTCGTTTCTTTTGTTTGTTCCAGGTTCAGTCTCGCCTTCTTTCTTTTCAAGACGGGACATCCCCGAGATCGCAGACGTGGTGACGTCACATGTTGAGGGGTTGGTTTTGAGATCAGTGGAAACGCTGCAAACTGCATGCCTAAATCAGCAGGAACACATTGTTAAACCTGCTCTTTTTCTTATCTCCCTTGCCTCGTCTCGGAAATTATTCCACATAGTCTCCATCTGCTGGGGTTTTTTTGTTTGTTTTTTTTTTTTTGGTTTTTTTTAATCTCCTTTGCTCGTCTCTGAAATAATTCCACCTTTTCGTATTCTTTGTAATCAACAAATATTCTAGATCTTTTTTTTTTTTCTTCTTCTAAACTGCATGCAAAATTGGACATACATTCCCACACACTCACAAACACGTACACACACACACACACACCATTTATTGATGAAATCATGAAAGCAGAATTAGTCTAAAGCTTTCTTGCGATGCTTTTTTTTTTTCTTCTGATGGTTATGGTCTGATTATAGATCAGAGTGAACACAATAAACATAGAGAGAGAAAACACCTGATTAACACTGGATTAATCGTGTCAAACTGGTCAGTAAGAATAATGCGCAAGTGTGCGTGTGTGTGTGTGAGCGTGCGTACGTGCGTGCGTGTGTTTGTGTGCGTGCGTGCGCGTGTATATCTCTGTGTTAGAGAGAGCTTTAAACCGAACTCATAGTACCAAGCATCTATCCACGTAACACCGAAAAAGAAAATGAATAAACGTTAAATGTTCAAGAATGGTATTCAGTCCCAAACACTTCCACAACAGCAAACACTGGAAACATCGTAGGACATCTCTAAATGTATCTGTAGGTATACGTTTAACTACCTTCTGATAAGCCTCTGAACTTTAAAAAAAAAAAATATATATATATATATATATATATAGTACAAGAATAAAAGCAGGCACACCCTCTGCCAGTGTGCAATGTGAAACAAGAGGTTCTGATACTGACGAAGCCTAAATAAAAAGGCGAAAGCTTTTTAAAAAAAAAAACATGAAGAGTGTGTGGCTGGTGTGCCTGCTTTTATTCTTGTACTTGTTGACTGGCCAGTTTCTGGATCAGCAGTGCACCCACACATCATTGAGCGGTGTCCAGCGTGTTCCAGGGGTTTACCTTCAATTTATATATATATATATATATATATATATATATACATGTACACACACATATAAGTATATACACACACTGAATATCGTTTCATGCTAACACATTCAACATGTGAGGTCCACAGAATCAGCGGTGCAACTTGACTAGAAATACAATACATGGCTCGGTTTCTTTTGTTTTGTTCCAGGTTCAAAGACTATCAAACAGACCATATCATTTTCAATGATTTCAGTATATCTTACTCAGATATGCATATTCAAAAACAAACAAACGCAGATCAAAGGCGCCTACATCTGAATGCATATTTGTCAGTAGACCAAATGACAGTTATTCCGGATTTCAACATGAACGGTGATGTGGACGTCATGGGTTCTGTTGGCCAGCTGGCATCACTTGGAAGGGTCTTGGGGAGATCATCACACGTTCCAGAACCAACAGAGAGTTTTTCCGTGATTGGCTAGACGGTCGTCACAACTGGTAGGCTGGGCTGTATCACTGGTCTCTCTCTTCCTTCTCCTTCCTTCCCCCACCCCTTCCCCTACGCATCTCTCTCTCCCCCTCTTCTTCTTCTTCCTTCCCTTCCCTCCCTCCCCCCTCCCCTTCATCCTTTCTCTCTCCCCCCCTATTTTTCTTCCTCGACACTCCCCGTTCCTTCCGTTTACCCTCCCTCCTTCCCCAAATCTTAATACCCATCCATCCGATCCCCCCCCCCCCCCCCCTCACCCTATCACCTCTTCTCTCACCCCCCTCCCTCTCTCCCTCTCCCATGTCCCCCCCCCCCCCCTCTCTCTCTCTCTCTCGTATGAATGTGTTGAAATAATTTATGCATAACAAGGACTGATTGTAAGGCTAGGCTTTGGCCCAAAATCTTCATCCTTGCGTAATGAAAGATCGGTCAACCAATCTGTCTCTCTCTCACACACCCCTCCATTTCCACTCCCTCTTTCGCGACCTCCCTACACCCCCTCTCTGTCGATTAATTGCAGATCCTTTCATATTTGATTGTTCGTTTGTTTTTGTTTGCCTCTGAAACAATTTGTTCACAACACCCCCTTCATAGGGGCCATGGCTTATAGGAATGAAACATCTGTATCCGTATTCCTCAATCCCTAATCTCTTCTTCCTCCCTCCCCCCCCCCCCCCCCCCCCCCCCCCCCCCCACCACCTTTCACTTCCTCTCATAACCTCTCTGCATTCTCTCCCCTTCTACGTTTCTCCTACGTTTTTCCCTGTCTTCTTCCCCCCCCCCCCCCCCCCCCCCAGTCCCGCTTCCCTCCTCCCTCTCTGTCAACTCTCCTGTCGTTTCTTCCCCTTCCCCTCCCTTGGACCTCTCTGTTGCCATCCCTTTCTCCCTCCCTCCCTCCACTTCACCCCTGTCGTGTCCCCCTCTTCTTTACCTCCTCTCTTCTTTTCCTCTCTCTTCCCTTCTGTCTTCCCGTCCCTCCCTTTCTTTTTTGTTCCAATTCTCCCTTACCCCCCCCCACCCCCTCTCCTTCTCCACTCTTTTTTCCCTGCCTCTTTCACTGTTCCCCTCTCCCCTTTATTTTTTCCTTATTTTCTTCGTCCCCTCTTCTCTCTCTCTCTTCTCCTCCTCCTTCTCTTCTCTCCTGCCCTTCATTCTTTCTTCTCTCTCTTCCTCCCTTCCTTCCCTTTCTCTCTATCCCCCCCCCCCCCCCCATTCATTCTCCCTCTCTCTCTCTCTCTCTCCAAAACACATCAGTTTGCTGCTTCAGTTCATTCTCTCTCTCTCTCTCTCTCTCTCTCAAAACACATCAATTTGCAGCTACACTGAAGCAGCTCAGACAAAGACAACAAGGAAATTGCTCTCCAAGTCAACAAATACATATGAGCAGAACAAAGAACAGCAACAGATGATTCGATCAACAGGTCAGGAAATAGTTGACCATTTCCTCTGACTCCCTTGTCCTTACGATCTACTACAGGCCACTCGCCACAGTTAGGATTTTGCCCTAATACAATATGCAATCCATGCAAGTGTTTTGAGGCCTACCTTCCATTTGAGCCGGAATTTACTGTTAAACTGGTCGTTGATCAAGAGAACAACTCCCCGCCAATTATTTCCCTTGTTCTGGGGGGATTTGAACCTGTGAAATCACAAACAATCTTCAAACGTATGACTTTCCCCCTTAGTTGATGTCACTTTTCAGGCCTTTCACTCACCCATGACCCTGTCTTTGCGCCAGCTGGAAACCCCCCCCCCCCCCCCCCCCCCTGTCTGCTTGGAACCACTTGGCCTGTACCTTGATGGCCATATGAAAGAAAACGAGAGAATCAACTTCCAGGCAAAATGAAAAATTCTCAAAAAAATCTAATTGCGGAGTCTATAAATACTTGGACTCCTTAAGCAAGGCCTTGACGCATTATTTTTTGGTGTGCACCAGAGAGAGAGAAAAGAAACAAGGGAGATCAAAAGCTGAGAACAGTCATATGGTCACCCACTCTTCAGTAAGGTCCAAGTCCACCGTTACAGTTTACACCCAAAATGCTATTAATTCTCGAGTACTCTCAAAGGGGCACCTGGCTTTTGTCAGAAGATCAGGCCAGCACCAAAACATATTCATCCTACAGTCCAGCCCTTGACCTATGCCTGGCAGATCTCATGTTTTTTTTTCTTTTACTATGCAAGCATGATCCACATGACCCTTTATTTTCCTCTCTATACGTTTCACTCCAAAATCCTTGTGCTCTACCAATGGTGTAGAAACACACAAGAGTCCACAAGTCATGCATCATTCTGCTATTTTTCCTGACATATATGGCATTGAACTAATTCACTGACCCAAAATTCCAGGATAAAATTGTGTTTTTCACATTCAAAACAAAGTTTTTATTGCCACAGAGCCAGGGCAATTTTCATCAGTTCAAACTTTGTTACTACTTGACCTTCGCTGCAACCCCAAACTCTTACCTGTTATCAAAGCATTTTCAGTCACTTCAGTGCTGAAAGCAGCTAAGGAAATGTTCAGAACAGCCTTTATAGACAGCTCTTCAATCTATTTACCAACAGAGTCAGATAAAAACTCATTAGGTTCAGAACACAGTCAGAAAACAAAAAAAAATTATCGGATTCTTCAGTGCTGAAAGCAGCTAAGAAAATGTTCAGAACAGCCTTTATAGAGAGCTCTTCAATCTGTTTACCAACAGAGTCAGATAAAAACTCATTAGGTTTCAGAACACAGTCAAAAACAAAAAAAAAAATTTATCTGATTCAATAAAGATGTTCAACCACTGTTCATTCATGTCTTTCTTGACACACTTGTATACCTTTATTCAAATTTTTGCTTCTGTTAAAATTTCTTCAGGACTGCAAACACAAGGCAGAAATGCTTCAAAGATATATTAAAAAAAAAAAAAAAAAAAAACATATATGGACATGTACATAGGGACAAAAATTTTTCGATAAAGATGCAAAATTACTTCCATTTTTCTTTTTTCAAGTTTGATGAATACTTATTACAGGATTAAATATCAGCATATGCAATGCACTCCCTACAACAATACCTAAAAAGCAAACAACCTAGCATTATAGGGAGGGGACATAAAAATGCCAGAAGATTTAGACAACAGGTAACTGCCAAACTGTATTACTATAAAAAGAGACTAAGAGCATCAGCCGTTTCACTATTCAATACTTATTGTTTATATATGAATAGGACCATTTCTAAAATATCACATGCAACACAAGTCAGAGTGGAGAATCAGTCTGCTCTTATATTTACACTATCATGGAAAAAAAAGAATGCAAGTGTCATTCACAGACAACAGTAAAAGGGTTGGAATAAAAACAGAGAGAATGACTAATTTCTTACAGTAATCCGCGTAAGTTTACACAATGAGTTTCCTGAAATAAATAATTTTAAGTTAGAGGTGTTAGTACCCCCAAAAATGATGAATAAATGAACATATTTATATTTAGTACATACACCACATCAACACACAGGAGTCGAAACATTGCTGGTGTTTATTTTTCACAACCGTTTATTTTCCATTCCTTGACATGAAACCTGGCAGATAAAAACATCATAAAATATCTGGCAAGTACACCAAATTCCGTGCATTGAAGTTCAGCTGTTTCAGATCACAAGGAACCAGTTGCATTGCTTGCCTTAGGAGACTGAACCTTCATAGTTTGTTTTTGAACAGTAAAGCTCATCGCAAGCCATGTACAGATCTGTATCAACTGATACAAATAAACACTTCCACATCATTCCATCAACGCAGCATGTTGCAGATCAAGTCAACAAGTATGGATACTAACACACGTGCACACACACACACACACACACACACAAAACATCACACGCACAGGCACATGCGCACACACACATATGCACTCATGCACACACACACACACACAAACACATCACACACACACTCACACACACAAACACATCACACACACACACACACACACACACACACAAACACATCACACACACACACACACATCACACACACACACACACACACACACACACACACACACACACACTTGCTACCCATTCAGTGTTCAACTGATCTAATCCTCTTCACAAATACATCAGTCATATCTGTGTACATCCCTCTTTCTCCACTCACGTTCTCATGAATGCCAACACCCACCCTCTGGACAAGGGTCATCATGTAATCCAAAATGGGATCACTTCACACGAAAACAGCAGCACCAGTCACACCAGCCATTTCATGCACCTCGCAACACATTTTCACCCAGCACAGAATCAATTCATTACAAAGGCATGAACACAGAATTCACAGGAGTGTGCTGAAAGAAACCAGTCTGCCCAAGAAGCGAGCAAAAGAAAAGAAAAGAAAAAAAAAAAAACCCTGGCATAGTGGCATAGGTGGTCTATATCACTGACAGCTGAACACCGCAATGTTGGGCGATGCATGTCACGCGGTTACTGGCATTAACAAACTGTTGGAGATCAGCGTCAATGAAATTCATCGAGTTCAGATCACAAGACCGGATGGTAAGACAAGCTATGGAAAAGATTCATACTTAATAATTGGTCACTTGTACCTTTGTTCCCTTTTTGTGTACTCCCCTACGGCACCCCCTCCATTCCTCCCACCTCTCAAACCCCCCCCCCCCCCCCCCCCCTTTTTTGTTCTTCTTTGTTGTTTTTTTTTTTTTTTGGGGGGGGGGGTTTATTGTTTTTTTTTGTTCCTGTTTTATTTGTTTGTTTTTAGTTCTTCTTAACCCCTGGTTTTTCTTCTGATTCTTAAAACTTAAATACCCTCTCAGTCTTATATGTAGGCTTCTAAATATAATACTCAATAATGATTGGAACTTGTACTATGGTTCAGTTTGTCACACACTGTACATATGAAAATATCTTTATACGATTTTTTACGTCTGACACAGAACACTGTATGTACATTCACCGAGCATGTTATGGTGTTACTGAAGTGGAAATAGAACCTTCATTGAAAGGAGAAAAACAAAAAAAACCTGTTCGAGATCCGCAGAAGAAGTGGACTACCCTGACCACCTCAATATGTGCAGGAAAAGCTAAGATGTCAGTGACGACAAGTCGGGCACTGAACCACCTGAATAGGTGTGGGGAACTCTGTACATGGTATACAGGAATATCAATGTTGAAAAATAAAGATTTTACTAATAATTCTTAGCGAGTCCCCCCGAAATCCAGGACAAACAAATTACAAGACATCTTGTCTGTCCTTTGTTTTTTTTTTTTTAGCGGACTCGCCTAGAATTTTTCTTAAAACCTGTTTCAGTATCCAGCTGCAGTAACCTCACTTTAAAATGAAAAACAAAAGGATGTAACGGATAAACGTCTCTGGCCTGTAAATTTCCTTGATAAAAACAACAATGCACTCGTAGGTTGAGCTTAAGCGGCTTCTAAGCCAGAAAACCACATCAACAGTATCACTTGGCCTGCACAGTGCGTAGACCTCAATGTTGCTCAACATTTGTGTTGGAGAGAATCTGCCAGGCCTCTTTGAGTAGAGAGGCCCAATCATTAGCGCTCGACGCAAACTGCTTTACACCAAATTTTGAAAAGAAAGGGTAGTATTTCCGCAAGACAAAACGTACAAACAGATTACAAGACAAAACACAATGCATTTCGACCTCTAGGGTCTTCTTCAGGTAAAAACGAAAAACTTTTAGGACAATGAAAACAAAGAGCGAGCAACACCACTATCTTCTCATATTCAGGTTGTTTGTTAACAAAAACTGATACACACCTCAAGCTCAGTTCACCACAAAAACTGCAGTGCTGTGACCGACGTTGATATTGCTGTTCACAGCAAATAATTTTTTTTTAAGTAGATTACCTCCCATTATCACAGTTAAAGGAAAAATCACTAGCAGTTATGTGATTTCAAGATCTAAACAAACAATTCACCACAAAAAACTGCACTGCCGTGACCAAAATTGACATACTGCTGTTCAAAGCAATGATTTTTTAAGTAGATTATCTCCCATTATCACAGTTAAAGGAAAAATCACTAGCAGAGTCATGTGATTTCAGGATCTAAACAAACAAAAATAAAAGAATATGCAATCACTGGATAACCAGATAACCACAGGTAGGAATGTTTGGGATCTGGAAAACAGACAAAAAAATTCCAAAAAAAAAAAAGAAAAAAAAGGCTTAGCATGGCTGGGGAGGGGAGGGGGGTTCAGGGGCCATGATGCTGCACGTTCTTTGCTGAAGACTAACTACAGCAGCAGGGCTGTGATTGGTCATAGCTGACCAACACAAACCAAGCTTATCAAGAACAAGCTGGGGGAATAAGGTAAGGGAAGATCATGTTGCTTATAACCCAGCCGACCTCTAAGGGCTATACAAGGGCTGTCACTGCGTCAAAGACAATGCACGACCATTTGAAACATCAAAGACAATTCACAACCATTCAAAATACACCTTCTAAAACACACACCGAAAATTTTGTTGAAAGATCTTTCTCTGTAAAATCCTAGATCAGATGAAAAATGTTGATCTCTTTCAGAAACGCAAAGATCAGGTGGGACATCTACAGTGCACATGAACTCCTATCCCTCCCTCTTGTATGATCAATGTCAATGTGCTGCACTTTTTCGGTTTTCTTTCTCTAAACGCAAAAGCATCTGTTCATGTTTCTGTGCAATTTTTCAACACGTGAACAACATTTCATCCCCTTGGCATTCTTTGGGGCGTCTGCTATGGCATGAACAGGCTTCTTGTTCTATGTCGAATGTTATATAGAATACAGAGGCCATCTGCAGGAGCGCAGCAGACCTCCAAAGAGCTTCCTGTGACCTTACAGCTTGTCTCACCGCACACAGTGTCTACCTGTTTCTGGACCCATTGTGAAACAAAAACCTGTTACCAACGTCCGTGTCACAGCTGTTGAAATTCTCTGGTCTTCATTTCGTTATGCTGCAACAAGCAGTTGATATTGGTGAGTTTCACCCCACCTTCATACTGAGGGGGGGGGGGGGGGGGGGCAGATGAAGGATATGGGGGGGGGGGGGGGGGGGGGGGAGGGAAGAGGAGGGGTCTTTCAGTATAAATGAAATCACCTGGCCTCTGAAAATTCTGAGCTTATAAAATACAACATCCTTTATTCTGCCACTCTGTCTCTCTCCTTTCCTGACATCCACCTTTTTTTCTCTCTCCGTATCCAGTTCACCTACCTCTGGTATGGAAAATCTGGATCCTTCTTTCTCTTGTTATACAGCTCACAAAAGCTAGTATCAGCTGTCATATGGCCAGGCAAATGTATGACTATCAACTGTTGCGTGTGATAGGCAACATGCAAAAGAATAAATATGTACCAATCGCAAGTTAGTTTACAGTTCTCACCAGTTGTGAAGCTCTATAGTTGTCATATGGCCAGGCGAATACAAGTATGACTACTGACTGCGTTGCGTGCGATAGGCAGCATGCAAAAGACGCAGGAACTATGTACCAATCGCAAGTTAGTTTACAGTTCTCAGCCAGTTGTGAAGCCCCAGTAAATAAATGCATCTGCTCCGACTTCTTATGGTTTATCGCCTTAATCAATGTATTTATGAGGCAGAGGACATGTATCAGATCATTTTTCAATGTACTACAACTAAAGTGAGGTCTACCTGTCCATGCTGCATTGCTTTCTGCTGATCTGGACTTTGGAAATTTTTTGGGTTTTTCATGCAGTAAAATGTTTTTCAATAACTTATTCACTATTTTTAAAAATTCTAATTGTGAACCGTCAGCAAAACACATGTGTTAAAACCAAGCCTAGTTCCACCTGCCGTTTAGATTTCAATGTGAAGATTAATGTGTTGTAAACACATGTGCTGAACACATTTTGAGCATAGGTGGAGAGTGGGAGGGAGGTAGGGGGGGCAGGCGAGTGTGCACGCACCTGCATGACAGGAAAGACCTCCTTTTGTTCATAGGTGACAGACCAGTACGAGTTCTGTGTTGTGAGTTGCGCTACACTACTCACTGAAACATGCTAAAAAAAGATTGTGGTGCCAAGCTTACAATCTGGCGTAATGACTCTGCTCAAATAACTGTCCCTGTGGCTGTAGCTGCTGCTGCCTCTTCTTTCTCCAACAAGTTCTGTACAGGGTCTCCACTGGGAGTGGTCATCAGCTTGTCCACCTGTTCCAGTTGTCCCCCTTTCTTTTGCCAGGCTGCCAGCCATTTAGTTCCTGTAGATCCCAAAGTGGGCGAGAATCGACGGCATGATCAGGGTTGTTTGGGAGGTTAAGTCCATCCTCCACAAGGCAACTTCACCTGATTCCTTCTCTGGCAGGGGTCTGCAGAAGAGTCGGCCTGAAAAAAGTTCTAGGGGTAGAGAATGCCATGTGGATTGTTCCCCCGCTGATCTTTTTGCTAACATTGTTACTGTGGTGCCACACACAAAAATCAGGCTTACAGGTCAAACTTTATGAATGAGGTCAAGAAAAATTTCACATAAAAAAAAAACAGATAATTCTGAACAAATTGCTGAAAAATATTTCAATTATCTCTACTGGTTTCTGAAATGATTTGTAAAAAAAAAAAAAAAAAACTGGCATCAATATGATTATAGTTAACTCAATGTAACTCAGTTTAAAAACTTATACTGGAACCGACAACGCATTCCTGATTTTTGCATGCAGCACCAACATCTCTTTGTATTCATGTGTCTCCCACCTTACTGATAACAACACACAGTCGGTTCAAAAACTCTGCTTCCAACTCTCCCACCCACCCCCCAACTCCCTCCCCCTCTCCTTTTTTTTTTTTTTTCTAATGAATTTTCAGAATCAGAAATTCAGGACGTTCTACCCCACCAAGCCTTGAAAACCAGTTTCCTTGTTCTCCAGGTAGAAAAGACAGGTGAAACTAATCCACGGCAGTTGGTTCTCCCAATGCCCAGCTGCTAAAAAAAAAAAAACAAAACTCACAACTCCACAATGCTGTCACACGGAAACAAGTCCAGGGGAAAAGGGGAAACCTCACAAAGATCGAGCTATCATGCATTCTATCCTGTCCACACCACATTCATACACCCATACATTGGGGTTTGCTCAGAGAAAGCCTGATTGATTCATATGCATTTTTCTCCTACACGTGGCAAACACCGACAAAAAATAACGACTGAAAAGACAATGATTGAAAAACCACCAGCAGCCTGAGGGGAAAAAAAAAAATGCACACATGAGATCCTTTTGCGACGATCAGTCCATGAACCTTTCACTGGTTAAAAGTAGTGCCATCACCCACCAGCCTGAGAACAAGGCATGCTGAACTACTCTGTACAGACATCACACGGGTTGAAATACATCCTAATGTGGATTAAAGAAAAAACACTTTGTCACGATACAAGTTCTGGCTCAAAACAGGTTGAAAGGCGCTGTCAAGAAACACGTTTTGTCCTAAGGCAGGTTGAAAAACATGCTGATGAGGATTGAAAAACGTTGTTAAGAAACTGGTTTGGGCTGAAAACGGGTTGAAAGGCATTGTCAAGAAACAAGTTTCGGCTGAAAACATGTAGAAAGGCATTGTCAAGAAACGAGTTTTGGTTTAATGTGGGTTGACAGGCATTGTCAAGAAACGAGTTTTGGTTTAATGTGGGTTGACAGGCATTGTCAAGAAACAAGTTTGGGTTTAATGTGGGTTGAGAGGCATTGTCAAGAAACAATTATGGGTTTAATGTGGGTTGACAGGCATTGTCAAGAAACAAGTATGGGTTTAATGTGGGTTGACAGGCATTGTCAAGAAACAAGTTTGGGTTTGATGTGGGTTGACAGGCATTGTCAAGAAACAAGTTTGGGTTTGATGTGGGTTGACAGGCATTGTCAAGAAACAAGTTTGGGTTTAATGTGGGTTGACAGGCATTGTCAAGAAACAAGTTGGGTTTAATGTGGGTTGACAGGCATTGTCAAGAAACAAGTTTAGGTTTGATTTGGGTTGACAAGCATTGTCAAGAGACAAGTTCTTTGGCTCAATGTGGGTTGACAGGCATGTCAAGAAACAAGTTTGGGTTTAATGTGGGTTGACAGGCATTGTCAAGAAACAAGTTTGGGGGTTTAATGTGGGTTGACAGGCATTGTCAAGAAACAAGTTTAGGTTTGATTTGGGTTGACAAGCATTGTCAAGAGACAAGTTCTTTGGCTCAATGTGGGTTGACAGGCATTGTCAAGAAACAAGTTTGGGTTTGATGTGGGTTGACAGGCATTGTCAAGACACAAGTTTGGGTTTAATGTGGGTTGACAGGCATTGTCAAGACACAAGTTTGGGCTTAACATGGGTTGACAGGCATTGTCAAGAAACAAGTTTGGGTTTAATGTGGGTAGACAGGCTTTGTCAAGAAACAAGTTTGGGTTTAATGTGGGTAGACAGGAATTGTCAAGAAACAAGTTCCGGCTTCATCTGGGTCAAAGGCAATTGACATAAACATATTTTCTGTCTTTACATGGGTTTAAAAACATAGTCAAAAAAAACACGTTTTGGCCAAAAGTGGGTTCGAAGGCATCGTCAAGGAACAAGTTTTGGTTTAACCTGAGCTGCGAGAGTCACGGGATAATATAAGTGTATCTAAAGCGATGGCGGAGAAGAAAAAAAAAAAACTAGAAAAGGAAGGTCCAGGGTAGGGGGTGGGTGGGGGGACACAGAACAAACAAAAGGGAATGTGTCCCAAAAACAAAACCTTGAACTGTCTGAAGCCAAAATACTCCCCCCCCACCCCCCACCCCTCCAAATTTTTTTTTTAGTTTAAAAACAAAAAAACAAAAAGCACAGAAATTTTCAGCAGCCGATACAACACAACCTAGGGCGTTTCAGGTTCCCTCCAAACTGGCCAACCAGTACTGACAAAAGCTGCAGGATCAGACATGGGGAGACTGACAAGACGATGGTGCTGTCAAGACTGTGGGGAGGGTAGGTCTAGTCCTTGTGCACAGGGTGCCTTCTCAGGCACTCAATCAGCTCCTTGGGGTCCATCTGTCGCTGGCAGATCTTGTGGACAGCCGCAAACAGTGGAAATCTGCAGGGAAAGGTCGTGTTGTTGTGTGTTAGTGGTCGAATGTGCAGGTAAACACATACACATGTGCACTCGCACATGCGTACATACTCATGCAAGCATGCACACAAACACACACCTACATATGTACACACACACACAAAGACACACACACAAAGGCACACACACATGTACACACACACACACATACACACACACACTTTCTCTTTCTCTCACACACACAGACTGACTGACTGAAACCAATTTATTGTCAGAGTAATTCATGGTTGTACTGACTAAAACACACACACACACACACACACACATACATACACACACACACACACACACACACACACACACACACACACACACACGCACATACACACTCTCACATACACACACACACACATATACATACACACACACACACACACACACACACACACACATGCAAACACACACACACACATACAGACTCTCACACACACACACTCTCTCTCACACACACACACACACACAAACAGAATAAAGAACAAAGGTAGGGAACTCTTACTCTACAAGAAGAAAATTACACATGGGCATTCCTCAGAGTCTGTTTTTGCCCCTGCACTTTTTAATATTCTGAGGTACAATTTACCCACAAAAATTACTAAGAACATAGAACTAGCCCAATATGCAGATGGCATATGCATATGGATGAAAGTGACATTAAAAAAATATGTACACCTGTCAGATCACAAAACTATATCAAAAAGTGATATCAAAAAGAATTAAATACCCTTTCTGCTTACATGACTGAAAATGGTTTGCAAAAGTGATATCAAAAAGAATTAAATACCCTTTCTCCTTACATGACTGAAAAATGGTTTGCAAATATCAACTGGAAAAGTACACATGATGTTATTTAATACTGGATCTGATCCAGTTAATGTGCCTTTATTTCAAGTCAACGGCATACCCATTAAATATACAAAAATGGTGAAATTCCTTGGAGTATATTTAACATCAAAGTTGTCATGGAATTTTCGTAAAGAGTATATTCTAAAAAAGCTTGAAAAACTTTAAATCTATTAAAGATTATTAGCAAGCATGTTCGGGCTCAGGACAAAATTACTCTTTTACACCTTTCTACTGCACTGGTTAGATCAAAATTAATGTATGCACAGGAGGCGTTCTTCAGTGCACCCAAATACTTACTGAAAAAACTTCAAAGTATTGATTCCAAAGCATATAAGATAGCCATGGGACTACCAGTACACGCCTCTTGTACAAAAGCATACAGTGCTGCTGGAATATTACCACTGGAAGAATATAGGAATCTTGCATGCACCAAATTTGTTGTAAGAAGTTCTACTAGACAATGATATAAGCCCTGAAATAAATATTAAATCAGACACTGATTTTCCCAAAAGGGCTAAAAACATATAATCTCAGACGACTCTAAGTACATACACTTCCTCGATTTTAGAATCCTCAGATATCAAACTAAAATCTATAGCAAAAAGATCTATTGTGTCCCTCCCTGGAAACTAATACAAGCACATTTAGATACTGAGCATACAGATTTAACAAAGGCTGAAAATACTAATTTATTGTTATCCAGTATCAAAATGCATTTACATGATCACTTTTCCAACCATTTTAAGATATACACTGATGGATCATTAATCAATGAACATGCAGGTGCAGCATACATTATCCCAGGCCTTAACAAAGAAAAGTCTTATTATCTCGGGGAAAGAAACAAATCTATATTCACTGCTGAGTTATTTGCTATAATTATGGCTTTAAAGTTTGTTGCTGATTACCCTCAAAATTTATCTAAAGTTGTTTTTTTATGTGTAGATTCCAAGTCAGTTCTTACTGCAAGGAAGAATTTTGAAATAAAAGTTCGACCGGAGATGATCACTGAAATAAATAATTTAGTACACTTCCTCTCAGTCAGAGACACTGGAATAACATTTCTTTGGGTGCCCCTCCTACAGTGGCTTATATTATACTGAAAAGGTTGATGTTCTAGCAAAGACAGGAGCAAAACGATCATCAGATTCGCATTTTTTTAAACTTCTCTATGTCAGTGCAAGAGTGCTATGCTTTGGCAGAAAAGGTACAATTTTCTCATTTTCATTTGATGGAAAAAGAAACTGGGTGTTTTGGTTTACACGATGAAATGAAAAATACGCATGAAAAGTTCGGTAAGTACGATAAAAACATTTACCATAGACGACAGATAAGTTCCTGATCTGTATATGGAAATTGGACTGTTTAAAAACAAAGTATGTCAAAAATATGCATTGTATATGTGGTCATAGCATTTCAACTGATCACATTCTTCTGTGCAACTTAATGAAAAAATTCATTCCAAATACATCCGTACAGCCTATTCAAAATGTTTTCCTGTCAGCAAGTGAAACATACCTTTTCTTTTTGCACTTAGCTAAAAGTCCAGTTGGCAAATACTTGTAATCAGTAACAGTCAGTGTGGTGAGACGAGACAGAAGGGTTATGTTTCGTTTTTTTTTTTTTTGCTTTTTTTGTTGTTGTTTTTTTAACTTTAATTAAGTGGATATTCTATTTTTGTGTTACAGCTGTAGATAAGTTAATTCTTTTGTCGTAGTGTTAACCTTTTTTCCCAGCCCCCATTTTTTTTTTCTTTCTCTTTTCTTTTCTTTTTTTTTTTTTTCGTCTAATATCACGTAATGTGAAAAGACGTAAAACAAAACAACAACAACGCACCTGTCCCAGCTGGCCTTCCTTCTCCAGCATCCCGTAGATCTCTTTGGCCACCAGAGGGCCCTGGAAGCTCTGCCCTTGCAGAATCTCCTTCTCCAACTGACGAACACTCTGGCCACAACACAACGTGCGTTAGATCATGCATCACACTGGGCCGCTACATCACAACACGTATTACACACATCACACTGCACAGTGTGCAATGCCTGCTCCTCTCCCTTAACCTAGTGAAGAGTCTCTGGGAGGCCTCACTAGAGATCTGTTCACCATTGCCGGTTATGGGCCAAAGCCTGGGTCTCCATCTCTTTCTCTTTTTTTCGCATTCTCAGCCATGCCAGATCCTCAATCTGGTTAGTGAGGCAAAGTCAGCAGTCTGACGTGGAGACCCGCCGCCTGTCCCTACAGCTTCTCCTGGATCTTGTATGGGCTGGGTCACGTCTGGCGTCTCCCTGTACTGCTTCTCCAGTCGCTGTGGTTGGGCCCCTTTGAGGCTGGAGGCCCGCGCGCTGTCTGTCGCTGCCTGGAGAACCACGGGACGAGCATTATAACCGTTGAATATCAGCCTGCATTGCCATATCGGGTGGGCTGGTCTTCTCCTGTGGCTTGTGACTCTGCAGGAGGTCTGCCTGCTGGCCTCAGCCGACGCATTCCGACTTCAGAGCAGCTCATGGTTGTCTGGTTACCCTGGTAATACGGGGCCAACGTACACCAAACAGTGCGGGCTTGGACTCCCAAGTTTTCCTTCACTTAGGCCATGTTGGTTCGCGGCACCTTCTTTCGTATTATCCAGTGCACCCCCCAAGGGCAAGGCTTGAGGGATCCCCAAGCCACCAACCACGGGGACGCGCCTCTACGCTGTGTAGCACCGGCATGAGAGAATATTTTTTTGATAGGCCACTGGACCCAGTCACAGCATCGTACTAATGCAAGCGTTCTGTTGGTCAACAATGCCATCACATTATACAATACAGTACACAGTACCTCCACATTACCACATAATACAATGGTAACACACGTTACAGGTGGGAATTATACATGGATAACAATGCCTGTGTAAAGCAATTGACTGAGAGTGAGTGTGTGTGTGTGTGTGTGTGTGTGTGTGTGTGTGTGTGTGTGTGTGTGTGTGTGTTTGTTTTTGTTTTTTAGTTTTACATCTTTTCACATGGCGTGTTTTTAGACGATTGTGATATTTGTAAATGATATACATCAAGATGACATTGATATTATTACACAAATGAAAACATAATCGAAAATAAAGCTTAAATCAGTGAACATGAACAGCATAAACAATGTTTGCTTAAAAAATACTGAAATCTCATACTAATGTACCGACAGGACTGCGAAGTAAATATTTTGATACATCAGCCAAAAATAAATGATTTGAAGTCAGAGTCTTAAAATCAATTGTAGGATTATTTGGTAACTGAAAATTGGGTAGGTACTGCCGCATGGTGGGACAGTTAAATAGTACATGAAATCTCAAAAGTCTTTCCCCACATATGCATTTTGCAGTATCAACATATTTACATTTTACATGTGTGTGTGTGTGTGTGTGTGTGTGCGCATATGTTATTCAGTACCTACTTAAGCATGCTAATTGAAACGGTCATCCTAAGCCAGTCGGTGACATGATGGCAGCTTGTAACTTCTTGACTTTTTGGGGGGGTGGAAGGGGGGGGGGGGGGGGGGCTGTCTTATTTCAGATGCCCCCTCAGTGGTATTGTCCCTATGCCTCTCATTCCACCTCCTCCTTACACAATCCTATCCAGGTTTGTCCTGTCGTAGTTTTAACACCGCAGGCCAAAGAGAGCAGCCGCGACCAATCAGGCCCGACTATAATACATGTGGTAACTACAGAACAGTCCACTACGTGGTGTTTGTTCATTAGTGAAGTAACTTGCATCTAATCTGGTTTCTAAACATTGCGAGCCCCCATGTACGAACATAAGAAACTAACATGTTCACAAACACATGTGACAAGGTACAAAGTCATGCCTACTTCACACGCGATATGAAACAGAATCCTCAACAAAGAGGTCCTTTGCTTGTCGCACATAACAACATGAAATGTCCCCAAACAGCCACCCCAGATGGCAGTCCGACCCAGGAACAATGCGTGCAACCAACATCACAGCAGCAGGAGGAGGAGAGGAGAGGGAGCGCATGGAGTTCTCCGACATTGTGCATACGGGCAAGCATAGATTCCCCTAACCACCTGACACCCACGGAATAAGACTTGCACTCCTGTTGCTGGCAGGCACTGAACAGATAGAATTCTGCTCTCATTACCACCTGACCCTGAAAATATGGAGTTCCATTACCACCTGATACTGAAAATACAGAGTTCTATTACCACCTGACACTGAAAACTTAGAGCTCTATTACCACCTGACACTGAAAACATAGAGATCCATTACCATCTGACACTGAAAATATGGAGTTCCATTACCATCTGACACTGAAAATATGGAGTTCCATTACCATCTGACACTGAATATACAGAGTTCTATTACCACCTGACACTGAAAACATAGAGCTCTATTATCACCTGACACTGAGAATATAGAGATCCATTACTACCTGACACTTAAATATAGAGATCCATTACCATCTGACACTGAAATATAGAGATCCATTACCACGTGACACTGAAAATATAGAGTTCCATTACCATCTGACACTGAAAATAGAGCTCTGCTCCCATCTGACACTGAAGATACAGAGATCCGTTACTATCTGACACTGAAAATATAGAGATCTATTACCACCTGACACTGAAAATATAGAGTTCCATGACCACCTGACTCTGAAAATATAGAGTTCTATTACCATCTGATACTGAAAGTATAGAGATCCATTACCACCTTACACCTACAATATGGACCACCTGACTGAAAATATAGAGTTCTATTACCCATGTGACACTGAAAATATAGAGTTCTATTACCATCTGACACTGAAAAATATAGAGCTCTGCTCCCATGACCACCTGACTCTGAAAATATAGAGTTCTATTACCACCTTACCTGAAAATATAGAGATCTATTACCATCTGACACTGAAGATATAGAGTTCTATTACCATCTGACACTGAAAATATAGATATCCACTCCAGTGACACTGAAAATTAAGAAGTCTCGACCGCACTGGTGCATTGGAATGCAGCAGAGGGCTGGGAGGGTCCTGGGTTCAAATCTCATCACAGGCATTTACTTGGGGGATATTCAGCTTCAGCCAGCTTCTACCCACACACGAGCGTGCTTTGGGCCCACATGGAAAGATTGGAACGACCTTGTTGACTTTCACCTCCACCACTGGCATCTCTGTCAGTGCTGCTCAAATTTCCCGACCCAGCACTGCAGGTATCTGCATCTCTCAAGCCTGGTTAATACTGTGGAATACCTCATGTAAGGAAGCACGGAATACAGTCCTGTCTAGGTGGGTCTTGGATCAGAATGAAATTCCAAGGCATCAGTTTATGTCTTCCTCACTGATCATTACAATTTTTTTTTTTTTTTTTTTTAAGTCTCGCATCATGCAGTCCTCTATGCCCTAGTCTCATGATAACCCCAGCTTCAGTCTCCTTTCCGCAACCATGCATGCCATGGGTTTGGATCAACATCTTCAGGCTAGCAACCCCTTTCAGCTCTGTGTTGCCTGTCTTCACGAAGGTGCCAGTTATTTCCCCTGCCTCAGTCTCATTCTCTCCTACCACACTAGAGTTCCTTGCAAGCGTCTCTCACTTTAGCGGTTTTGACGACGCTCTCCCCCAGCAGTCTGTTGCGACCTCCGTAACACGTGGCCACAAGGTCAGCGACGCCGCAGCTCTCAAAGAAAGTCTCCAGTTTGGCACTGGCATCTGGCAACAGGCATTCAAAAACACTGATTGGTTTTCTTTTTTTTTTTTTTTTTTTTTTACATTTGTTCCTATCAGACATATTTTTGTTCCTATCATATATGTCTGATCAGAAATACAAGCACTTACTATGACTCAATTCTCCCTGCACACACACACACACACACACATACACTCACCATACACACAGACATACACATACACTCACACATACACACAGACACAGACACACACATACACACACCAAGACTACCTGTCCACGGCCATTCCACACAGTGCAATGGTGGGTGGATATGCTTAACCATGACCCACTGTCCCAAGACCATTCTATAGGGTACAGAGGAGGGTAGACATGTATCTTGCCAGGACTCCATGTCCAAGACCATTCTGTGGGGTAAAGAGGAGGGGTAGACATGTATCTCGCCAGGACTCAATGTCCAAGACCATTCTGTGGGGAAAAGAGGAGGGGTAGACATGTATCTCGCCAGGACTCCATGTCCAAGACCATTCTACAGGGTACAGTAAAGGGTGGACGTGCATCTCACTATGCATGTGTGGCAAACATAGATTCCCGCTTCCATGTGACACCAAAACACAAGACCAAGACCAGTAGTCTACAGGGTACAGTGAAGGGTGAACATGTGTGTCACCATGACTCCATGTCCACGACATTCTACAGGATACAGTGGGAGGGTGGACATGTATTTAACCATAACTCACTGTCCTGCAGAATGCTACAGGTACACAGTGGAGGGTGGACTTGTGTGTCTCCATGACACCCAGTCAAAGACCATTCTGCCAGGTGAAGTGAGGGTGGACATGTATTTTACCATAACTCCCTGTCCAAGACCATTCTACAGGGTACAGTGGAGGGTGGACCTGTGTATCGCCACAACTCTTATCATGTTTTCCCGCAACACCATCCCATCAACTCTACTTAAATTTACATGGTTCTCATTCTCTCTCTCTCTCTCTCTCTCTCTCTCACACACACACACACACACACACACACACACACACACACACACAAGTGTGCACACACCCAAAAACCAAACACATGCACATACAAAAACTACAATGATACACACTCCTACATACACACACAAGTACACATAAACGTATGTGTGAGGATGTGCACGCATGCACGCACACATGCCAGCACAAACACAGAAATGCAAACTCACATTTACACAACCAAGATTCAAAGATTTAATTATGTGTGCATTATTATGGAGCATGGAAGATGAAAATCCTCAGTAAATCCATTAAAAAAAAAAAAAAAAAAAAAAAAAAAAAAAAAAAAAAAAAAAAAAAAACGCATACACAATGAAAGCATCAAACCAAAAGAATTCTATTTCCCAACAACTTAAAGTCCACAATTTCAAGACAAAACGCACAAAGATAAATGCATGTACTTACTTTTCATAAACCTATTTTAATAAACTTATAGATTTCTGCACCGAATTCCAGGAGGTAAACGGTTGTTGTTCTCTATTTTCTTTGCCTTGAATTTTATTTGTCTGGCTTGAGGAATACCAAAGAGGCCGACACGCGTTCTGTTTGTCATGAAATTTGTTTGTTTGTTTCGTTTGGTGGCATAGTAAATTTTCTTTTTACGTTTGTTTCAGTTTCCGCCTGCATCCACATCAGTTTGAAATCAACCGTTTTATTCTAAACAGAACCTTCTTAGATACCTGACAACAATTTGAAAAAAACTGTACAGGCAGATTTTTTTTAACCAAAACATTTTCCAGAAAGGCTGGGATCTGAAATCTGCACGTTCACTGCAATCCAAAACGAAAATTCAAATTCATCCTCTCTTTTGGGCATTGTTGCAGTCTGTACAAATGCATTCACTTGTGGGCAAGTCCAAGTCTTCTTTAGACTTCCATCATCAGTTCGTTGCTTCTGCATCAAAATTCAAAATTCAATCAAAGAAAAAAAAATGTACTGATCAATATACTTTGCTTTAATTCACACCTCATTCTTCCTTTCTTTCAGGTTCCCGGCCATGCTAGATCCAAATCACATCTTATGATTTTAAATTGGGCGACTGACAAAAAGAGACTTTTCTTGGTTGAAATTTGTTCTTTGATTTGCGTAGAAAAACCATTACTGAATTCAAAACGTTAGCTTACGAACTTGCGTAACACGCTCTGACCCACACTTGCAGTGACAAGCATGCACTCACCACCCATGAAGACTGCACAGAATCTGACCATCTCCATCAGTCCCAGCCGAATTACTGCTGCTTTGGTGTTGTCCCCTAATTTGAGTCCATCCACAATACCTGCCCCTATCCCACAAACGTTCTGTGCCAACACACACACACACACACACACACACACACACACACACACACACACACACATACATACATAAAAAAAACAAAGAAAAAAAAAAAGCTCTGGGCAAAATTTGCATAAGTATACAGAACTTCAAGTAGAGACATTAGTTGAAAAAAAAAAAAAAAAAATCATGAGATGACGTAAAGTGTGTCCTGTACTAGCAGATGAATATATTTTCTCCCTAAATGCTTTAGACATGTTCACAGAGGAGAATCCTTACTATACAAAGCATCAATTTTGAAAAAAAAAATATAATGGGCATTACATGATATATTTTTCCCACTCATTCTGTCTTACACATTCAACTTTCAGTTTCAACAAGAATTCAACAAGATTTTAATTCCTTAATCTGACTCAAATACACTAATGCAAGCAAGCACACACACACACACACACACACACACATATCAAATACACTGCTGTCATATCCATAGAAATGTTCTCAGACATTACTTGATTTTGTTTTGTGAGTATGCAAATGAGCCTGAAAACTCTACAAAAAAAAAAATGTTTTTTTTTTCTTTAACACTATCCCTGCGTATGCGTGCAGCATGAGTTTCCCCCCCCTTCCGCACACAGCCACTCGCGCTAAAACTCCTGCCTACGTAGTGATTTTGACATTTTGGGAATTTATTTTACGTGTTACATTTGGTCCGCATTAACATCATGTTTGGTATGTCCAAAAAGAAGAAATCAAGGACTTTTAGATGGATGTACTTCCAAACTCTAAATGATCGTGCGTTGAGACAACGCACAGATAAATGAAGTAACCAAACACACAGAAATAAACACAAGTGCAGAGTTTGATTATCAGTGCTTAGTGATGGCATGCAGACAAATTGATACAAAAAGCACTCACCTAATACAGTTATAGTTATGATCCTTTTCGCTATCAGTTATTATCCATTTCTAAACAATTTCACAGAATTTGGGCTAGAGAGGTTTTGCGAGTCAAGCGCCTGTGTGTGTGTACTGAATCAGTCGAATCGGTTTCTTTGTCACTGTAATCAAAAACATCTTCGAATAGACATCCCTCATCTTCCCTATCATCTCCACCGTCAATCGACTCTCCTTCGTTATTGGAATCGCCTTGAATACATTGAAACCGTAACGGCACTGAGCTGGCATTTTTTACTAGACTCTAACAGATGAAAGGCCGGTGCCAGAAATGCGGTCAGTTACAAGTCGGAAAAACCTGGCAAGGGGTTCTTTGTCTCAGCCGCAGATAGCAAAGGTGAACTCTGCTTGAACTTAAGAACTAGGGCATGTCAGACTACCAGGAACCCTCTACTAACTTTTGGCAGGAGTTACTTCTCTTAGACCGTTACAGTTTGAATAGTAGAATTTTTCGAAATAAGAACGCACGCACCCGTGCGTTCTGTAGGCAACGGAGCTTTCAGTCAGCACACAGCACCATGCATTCCGTAGGCAACGGAGCTTTGAGCAGCGCACGGAGGCGTGCATTCCGTAGGCAAAAAGTTCATGGGAAGGGGGAGGGAGCTGGAGGGCAAAAAAAAAAAAAAAAAAAAAAAAAAAAAAACTTTGTCTCTGAAACACCTACGGCTGCGCCTTCCGTCTTTCCATCCATCGAGACTATTCACTGACATTCCGTAACCAACACACGCTTTGCTTCAGTAAAATCACCTGCTGCAGCACACTTGTCCCAAGCAAAATTCTGACTGAAAAATCCGCTTTAGCAGAGGTCCATGCCTCTGATGTTGATGACAGACATCAGCAATTTGCACAGGTAACCAACCACGCAGGCCAAAGCCCCATGCACATCTGAGGTGCAGCTGCTTTTGATCTTGCACAGCTTTTTGACATTTCTTACGACTGTATGCTTCATGATACATGACCACCGCACGGGTGAAGGTTTCCTGAACAGAAAAATAAGAAATGGGGTTGGGGTTCAGGAGCCGCTGAGGTCCAGGTGGGGGCGTGGGGGGGGGGGGGGGGGTAGGAGCAATGGCTAAGGATTCCCCTCCCGGAAAAATGACGTATCTAAAGCATGGTCATACCCCTCAGATGCCACCAGAGCGTTTCCAACAGGCTCTCCCTCAAAGCACAGGGATTCAGCTTTTACAGCTGTGTTTCTTCCCTGTGTATGTTATATATTGGAACAAATCATTAAAACAGGGACTTAGACGACAGCCACGAAGCTATGAACATTAACCTTCATACTTCTTTTCTTCAATCATTGAAACGTATTACTGAAACAGGAATCAGACGTCAGCCACAAAGCTGTGAACATTAACCTTCATACTTCTTTTCTTCTTCAATCATTGAAACATATTGTTGAAACAGGACTTACGTGACAGCCACAAAGCTATGAACATTAACCTTCATACTTCTTTTCTTCAATCATTGAAACATGAAACAGGACTTACGTGACAGCCACTAAGCTATGAACATTAACTCTCTTGACAATCGGGCGCCCGCTAGCGCCCAACCGGAAATCACACAGCCAAAACGCTGAGCGCCTGCCAGCGCCCGGTAAAAACACATGGCAACAATGGGCGCCGCCATGTTTCTCGTTGAAAAGGAATTCTCGTGAGAATGTGATTTCCTTCTTCCTGTAGCCATTTTCTACCGTCTGCTAAAAACCGTGAGTCGATGCGTGCCGTGATTCTCGAGTTACGAATTTTTTAAGTTTTGAAGTCGAAATGCTGTTTTTCACCATGGCTAACCTTGATTTCTGCCGTTCTATAATGAGATTTAGTGATGGAGATACTGTGATTTGTAGAATTTACGGCATAAGACTTAGTGAAAGTGCTGGGTAATGAAGCTTAGAGTGACCTAGATTTCGACTGGGATGAGGTTCCAGGTATGATGAGCAATGATTCGGAAGAAAGTTCTGAGGAAGAAGATTTTTTTTTCCCCCGAGTAAATGGCTCATGTGACATTCTTCAAACTTACGATATAGCAACATATATATTCGTAGGAATTATAAAAATTATTTTCATTTCATTCTTTCCTTTCCTCTCTTTTAAATTATTTTTTAATTGAGTAACCATGTTCAAATTACAGAGTTACCTATCTTGCCGATGGTTTTCGGTGTAACTAAGCTCAGATAAGTGCATACTGAAGAGGGTTAGCCTTCATACTTCTTTTCTTCAATCATTGAAACATATTGTTGAAACAGGACTTACATGACAGCCACAAAGCTATGAACATCTACCTTCATACTTCTTTTCTTCAATCACTGGAACATATTACTGAAACAGGAATTAGACGTCAGCCACAAAGCTGTGAACATCTACCTTCATACTTCTTTTCTTCAATCATTGAAACATATCGTTGAAACAGGAATTAGATGTCAGCAACCAAGCTATGAACATTAACCTTCATACTTCTTTTCTTCAATCATTGAAACATATGTTGAAACAGGAATTAGATGTCAGCCACCAAGCTATGAACATTAACCTTCATACTTCTTTTCTTCAATCACTGAAACATATTGTTGAAACAGGAATTAGATGTCTGCCACAAAGCTATGAATATCTACCTTCATACTTCTTTTCTTCAATCATTGGAACATATTGCTGAAACAGGAATTAGACGACAGCCACAAAGCTATGAACATCTACCTTCATACTTCTTTTCTTCAATCATTGGAACATATTGCTGAAACAGGAATTAGACGACAGCCACAAAGCTATGAACATCTACCTTCATACTTCTTTTCTTCAATCATTGAAACATATTACTGAAACAGGAATTAGACGACAGCCACAAAGCTATGAACATCTACCTTCATTTCTTTTCTTGAATCCTCAATCTTGAACCCGTAAATGTTGAACACATAACAGAAAGTAAAAAAAAGAGAAGAAAACAAAACAACAAAACACCTAAACCAACAACAACACAGAACAGCAACTGACAGTATTCAACATTTCCAGGGTGCTTAACAGAACAACTTAAAACCTAAACTAATAAATAAAAACAACAACAACAAACAGCACGAAAGACCACACACACAACAGCGGTCAGCATTTTCAGGGTGTTTTTAGAAATATACCAATGTTTTTTTTTTTGGGGGGGTTTGTCATTTTTTTTTTTTGGGACGGGGATCTTGTTTTGTTTTTGGTTTTTTTTTTTTTAGTGATCTCCCAAACGTAAGCAATTCCCTCTTAGCATTTTCCAAACATTTGATTTCCGTCCCCAGGCAGAAAACTTTCACACCACGCCTAGAGAGGATAAGGATGAAGAGGGACTGGATCATGTTTCTGTGCACTGACTTGACTGTTATACATAAGTTTTGAGTTTCTTCACATAACGTGAACCGCCTGTCTGTCCCATCTTCTTTTCAATGACTCCTACAAAGACTGAACTTTCACGACATTTTTTCGAGCCAATACAATGCCATACAATACAACACAATGCAGTACAGTGCTGCCCTCTACCTTCAGGGCCCCACAGCACTCAACAGTGCGCGAGTCTTCCACCAGGCTGCACTGATAGTACGGGGCTTCAAACAGCGATTTCAGCACCTGGCCCATTTTCCTCCTGAGCACAACCTGCAACCACACACATACACACACACACACACACCTCTGTCCGTTGGTGACGACGACATCATGCCATCACACTGACAGAAATAACGACGACATGACAACACAATGCCAGCAAGTTACAACATCATCATATTGCGACATCGTCTCACTGATAGCGACTAGTTGATGTCATTAAACTGACGGCAACAATTACATCATCATCATACTGCGACATCATCTCACTGATAGCGACTAGATGATGTCATTAAACTGACAGCAACAATTACAACATCATCATACTGCAACATCATCTCACTGATAGCGACTAGATGATGTCATTAAACTGACAGCAACAATTACAACATCATCATACTGCAACATCATCTCACTGATAGCGACTAGTTGATGTCATTATACTGACAGCAACAATTACAACATCATCATACTACAACATCATCTCACTGATAGCGACTAGATGATGTCATTATACTGACAGCAACAATTACAACATCATCATACTACAACATCGTCTCACTGATAGCGACTAGTTGATGTCATTAAACTCACGGCAACAATTACAACATCATCATACTGCAACATCATCTCACTGATAGCAACTAGCTGACGTCATTAAACTGACCACAACAATTACGTCATCGTACTACGACATTGCCACACTGATAAAAAGTAGATGATATCACACTCACAGCAATGATGGTATCATCACTATAACAGCAACAATAACGTGATATCATCACACTAAAAGACACATCATGACAACAATACACAAACATAATGTCATCACACTGACAGCAGAGACATCATCACACTGACAGCAGTGACGTCATCACACTGACAGCAGTGACGTCATCACACTGACAGCAGTGACGTCATCACACACACTGACATCATCACACTGACAGCAGTGACATCATCACTCTGACAGCAGCGACGTCATCACACTGACAGCAGTGACGTCATCACACTGACAGCAGTGACGTCATCACATTGACAGCAGTGACGTCATCACACTGACAGCAGCGACGTCATCACACTGACAGCAGTGACATCATCACACTGACAGCAGTGACATCATCACACTGACAGCAGTGACATCACCACACTGACAGCAGTGACATCATCACACTGACAGCAGTGACATCATCACACTGACAGCAGTGACATCACCACACTGACAGCAGTGACGTAATCACACTGACAGCAGTGACATCATCACACTGACAGCAGTGACATCATCACATTGACAGCAGCGACGTCATCACACTGACAGCAGTGACATCATCACACTGACAGCAGTGACATCATCACACTGACAGCTAACTGGCTACCTCCAAGGCCAGGCTGACCAATCGGAACAGAGCTGACTCAACTTACTGACCTACAGCAGTCACAGAACAGCTAACTGGCTACCTCTTCAATCAAGCTGACCAATCGGAACAGAGCTGACTCAACTTACTGACCTACAGCAGTCACAGAACAGCTAACTGGCTACCTCTTCAATCAAGCTGACCAATCGGAACAGAGCTGACTCAACTTACTGACCTACAGCAGTCACAGAACAGCTAACTGGCTACCTCTACAATCAAGCTGACCAATCGGAACAGAGCTGACTCAACTTACTGACCTACAGCAGTCACAGAACAGCTAACTGGCTACCTCTTCAATCAAGCTGACCGATCGGAACAGAGCTGACTCAACTTACTGACCTACAGCAGTCACAGAACAACTAACTACCTACCTCTTCAATCAAGCTGACCAATCGGAACAGAGCTGACTCAACTTACTGACCTACAGCAGTCACAGAACAGCTAACTGGCTACCTCTTCAATCAAGCTGACCAATAAGAACAAAGCTGACTCAACATACTGACCTATAGTCTTCACAGAACAGCTAACTGGCTACCTCCCAGGCCAAGCTGACCAATCAGAACTGTCCAAATTTCAGATACTACAGACCTGTTTACCCCCAAATTCGTGTACCTGTAATCTCTAGACAAAAACCTGTAATTTGAAAAAAAAAAAAAAAAAAAAACCCATAATCTTCATAATCGCAACACTTTCGCAACTTTTGAAGATTCGGAAGAGCTGGCCGTTGGCATGTAAGATGACTTGGCTGTCATCTTTGACAAGGTAAAAGACACAAGGCACGATGGGAAATGTCTTTATACTGCTTTTAACCAAAACGGTAGCAGACGAAACTTCGCATTTGACAATTTTCTTTCCTTGATCTTCTTCCCATAATTTCCAATTTTTTTTTTCTAAAAAAATTACGGCAAAATTTGTAAGGGCAAACAGGTCTGGATACTAATGCATGGCGGACTCACAGAGCAGCTCATTGGCTTCCTCCACAACCAAGCTGACCAATCAGAATCATCCTGACCTTTGATACTACTGACCTGTGGTGAACTCACACAGCAGCTCATTGGCCACTTCCTTAGCCAAGCGGACAGATCAGAATCGAGTCGACTTAAACTACTGACCCATGGTGGACTCACAGAGCCCCTGCCTGGGTACTTCCCCAGCCAAACTGACCAATCAGAGTAGCGCTGACTCAACACACTGACCTATGGTGGACTCACAGAGCCTCTCCCTGGTCACCTCTGAGCCAAACTGACCAATCAGAACAGTGCTGACTCAACACACTGACCTATGGTGGACTCACAGAGCCCCTGCCTGGTCACCTCCGAGCCAAACTGACCAATCAGAACAGTGCTGACTCAACACACTGACCTATGGTGGTCTCGCAGAACAGTTCCTTGCCCACCTCCCCTGCCAAGTTGGCGCCCATCATGACGGCGCACGGTATGTTGTTCAGGTTCTCCGAGATGATCTCTGACACCAGCTTGATGCCGTCAGCAGTGATAGCAAAGCCCTGCACACAACGACACACACAACAGGCATCTTCGTATCAGTTTTTTTTATTAAAATAATTTTCAAGCTATGTGCCCATACTTCTTTCCTCGATTCTCACCATGCAGTTACAACACCAGCAGGTCACTTCATTGAGTTTTTTCCTGAAACGTAAAAATCAATGTTCAAAATCTGACCGCCTTTCTTCGCTGGTCTGCAATTTCACATTCGAACTATGCCCTTTCATTGCTAAATTCAAAAGTCACCAACTGACAAAAGGTTTTCAACTTGACGGAGTACGTAAAGTCTGTGTCAATTTCCACAGGGTTTTGGGTTTCTTTGTTTGTTTAATTGATTTTTTTATTTTCAAAAATAGACATTTCTATTAAGAAATCAAAAATAAATCACCTCTAGAACTTTGTTCACAGTTCATCTGTTCATATTTCCACGATAATGTACTGTTTGTGGTAAACTCATGCTAATACTGCTGCAGTCACTGCTCAAAAAGACACACAAAAAAATTGGCATCCATTAATTTATCAATCCATTATTTGTCAAAGATCCATTTCTTTACTTTGTGAACAATCTTCCAACGAAATTTATTTTCCCTCTTACTGCGGGCAACGTCATATCAAAATGTTGCTGAACCCTCACCGTTTCAGTGACATAAACAGCTAAAACAAAATGTGTACACAACTTGTGCTCCTCATTCCTCACTCACTCTACCGTTTTCTTGCAGCTGAATCAACCTGTTTCAGCCTGTTTCTTGATGTTTTCTTGTTGACATTTTTTTTTTTTCTCTAATTTGCAAAATGCAGCAAACATTCCAAAGCCATTTAAAGCACTGAAATGATTGTGTTCAAATATCCCTCCCCTACCTTGCCTGCATCTTCATCTCCCCAAGAAACTGTTCTTCCTAAGATCAAAATCACTTGCTCATTCCAAAGATGATAAATATCAAATCTTTAGGTCTGTCTGAACTCATACCCACATATCCTGTACAGCCATGTACACCAGTTTCAAACTGGCGTCTGCATACACGCATTTCAAATTGTGAAACTCTGTAACGTGTGTGTAGCTTTTGATTTCCAAACAAAACCATTTAGCGCCTGTCAACAATGAACTGACAGCATGTAAGGAGTGTGGGTTTTTTTTTTTTTTTTTTCTCATCCTCTACAAAGGACAAGGCAGTTTCTTAAGTAACTTGTACATTTTCTTTTCTTTTTCTGTGTATTGTCAAAAATGTGCTCAATTTTCTCTCTCTTAAAAATAAAGAGATTTGTCAGAAGGGAGTTATTGTGGCTAAAAAATACTGAAAGTGAATACTATTACTAACACATTGTGCAAATATCTTAACTTTACAGCAATCCTTACAAATCCACCAATCAGCCATGACTACAACTCATTTCCTTACAAACTATCACAATTTTGAAGACCTAAGTAATAAAACAAACAAACAAACAAAACAAGCAAACAAAATATCAAATTTTAAATGTAATTAAGAGCAAACCACCAAGAAAACATAGACAAATGAATCACAAGACAAAACACGCTTCGTTTCGACCTCTTAGGTCTTCTTCAGGCAAGGTACAAAACATTCAGGACAACGAAAATGAACATGCAATCACCTATCTTCATCCACTTCAGCGCAAGATGGGGGCTGAATCAACGCCCATCTTGCGTTGAAGTGAATGAATTCAATCGTGGTGAAGTGAATGAACTCAATGGTGGTGATGTAACCTTTGATCACTGTTGGTGATAGACACTCGGGGAACATTCTTGCCCACTTACAGGTTTGAACTAAACACGTGGATCAAGACAAGGTAACTGTTCTTGACTCTTTGAATGAAGACCCAACACTCAATTTTTCAACTCTTGACAGCTATCAACACACGCCATCCAGACCCCTTGAAATGCTCACATCTGTTTGTCGTACAAAGAGATTTTCCCACACGCTATTTATTCCCAATTGTACCAATGGAAGAGAAACACTGAACGGTTATGCCAGTCTCAAAAAAACAGTTCATAACAGCTAATTATTTCCCCTGCACCATTAGTCTGCTGTACAGCTCGTGTTAATTTTTTTTATTTTTGTTCTTTTAATTGTTTACATGACACCAGCTGCATCCTGAACATCAGTCTCGTGCACTTTTCAAGAGCTGAAGGTGCTCAAAGAAATTGCGAACGATGAGAATGCTGATGAGGAAAAACTTGTATGATGATTCAGATGATAATTATAATGAAGAAGCTGCAAACAAAAAGGCAGTCATCTGCTGCTGCTGCTGCTGCTGCTGCTGAGAAAAAGTGCTCCATGTGGACATTTGCTGGAATGTTCACAAAATATAATAAATACAGCATACTTTCTATAAAAAAAAAAAAAAAAGGAAAATATTCAGCAAAATCACAAAACGAAACATTTTGAACCATACCATCTTGAAGCAGAACTTATAATGTGGTGCTCTGAAAAAGGAAAATAAGTATCCCAGATTTTGATGAACTGCTTGTCCTTTGTCTTTCAATGAACCGCTTGCCCTGTGTCTTTCAATGAACTGCTTGCCCTTTGTCGTTCAATGAACTGCTTGCCCTTTGTCGTTCAATGAACCGCTTGCCCTTTGTCGTTCAATGAACCGCTTGCCCTTTGTCGTTCAATGAACCGCTTGACCTTTGTCGTTCAATGAACCGCTTGTCCTTTGTCGTTCAATGAACCGCTTGCCCTTTGTCGTTCATGAACTGCTTGCCCTTTGTCGTTCAATGAACACTCAATACCGCCTCGAACTGAAAGAGTTAAACTTGCATGACCTTTTCTCTTTTTTTTTTTTTTTGTTCCAGCAAAATGTTAATGCGGTCTACAAGTTTTGTTTGATTGCTTCTATCTTTCTTTCAGTTGCTCTGATTGGTTAGGGCTTTGTTTGGTTGGTTGGGTGGGCTTGGGATTTTTTTTTTTTTTTTTTTCTTTTCTTAAATCACAGATTTCTTCTCACTGCCAGGGGTGGTTGGGTCTGTGTGCTCGACAGCTGGAGGGTGGTGTTTTTCGCCGGTGGGTTCTGCAGTCATGAAATACAGGCTGGGTACACCAATGGGGATGCTACTTTAAGGCTGTTATGAGTTGCATCCTGTAGTCTGATTTACCTCTGTTCAGGAGCAGTTATGTCCCTTGATATCTTAATGGAGTGTCCTGCGCGTGCCTGTACCCATCGTCAACACAGCGCAGGCCTCCAGGGTGGTACAGGACTGCTCTAAAGGCAGGTGAAGACAGTGCTTCTCTGGGTCCTCCCCAGCACCTTTGGGTGTTTCTTTTTCTTCTTCTATTGGTTTCCCCGAGTTATCAAAGAAACTGATGACGCTTCTTGCTTTGGACTGCTTGAACACACTGGAGCAGGAAGTATATATAAGCACCACACTTTTTTTTTTTTTCTTTTTTTAAGGACGAAGAATGCTGGTGAACCAAAAACTATACTTGCTGCCAACAGAACAGCACCGAAAGATTTACTTCCCTTGCATCAGCAGGCTCCTGACATACATGTTGCCGGGCTTTTTCATGACGGCCCATTGGCCAAAGTTCAGTCAGTTCAAACACGTTTAAACCCACAGGGAATATTACTCTGTCCTGAAGGGAGAAAGGGGGGTGGGAAAGGAAGGTGGGGGGGAGAGGAGTCCAAAGATTTTTTTCTTTTTAAACCATTCTTTGATGGCTTCCAAACGGAAAAGAATTTACCCATGACGCTGTTGAGAGAGCAAGCAGGTGGGGGTGGGGGGTGGGGGGGGGGGAGGGGAGGAGGAGGTGGTCAAAAGGGGGAGGGGGGGGAGAGGGAGAGGCATAAGAAGCAGTGGGTGTACTTGGAGAAGCGGATGATGATGAGAGGTAAGATGGATGGGGGGGGAGGAGGGGCTGGGGAAGGTCACTTGGGGACGGTGGGCAGGCGGGGAGAGAAAGGGAGGAGGGGGTGATGGAAGAGCAGGAGGGGCAACTCTGCACATTTAACAAGTCTACAAAGGTCAGTTATACAGGTCTAATCATATCACTGAAAGCACCTATTTTTAGACTTTTTTTTTTTTTTAACCATGTACTGGAATGATGAAAGATGAAGCTACCCAGACAGCAAGGGTCCTAGGGCCCACCTAGATTCTAGCCAGATCCAGCTCGGTTGTTCTAGATATCCTAGGCTCATCCGCTTGTCTTGGAACCCAATCTAGCTTCTAGCTTGGCACTAGCATGCCACCCAAGCAGCGTGCTGCACCTAGGGTGCCTAGCTAGATTCTAGGTAGGTACTACCCGGTCAATCAAGCAAGTGCTGACATAGGGAACCAAGCTAGATTCTAGCACAGCCCTAGCCTGCCACCCTAGCACGCGCGCTCTACCTCCCATAATGCGCTGAGTCATCAGGCCAAAGGCCAACCAAATTGGCCTATATTTAGCGCAAATCTCAATTCCATTTTTTCTTTATGTTTTCTTTTGTTTCACATTCTACAGTATTCTAGCTGCGTAATCACCAGAAATGATGATAGAAAACACGAGAATGTTGCACATGTTTGATTGTTTATGTCTTTTTTTTTTTTTTCGTATTTACATGAGATTTTCCGATCCGGAATTTTGTGTGGTGTCGACACTTTTCATTGACCGGAGTCGTGCCGTTTGCCGTTCTTTGTTCGCCGGTGCAAAGCAGCTGTGAACACGTGTGTCACTTACAGTGGGCTTTTTGGACCTTTCTCCATTTTTCAAAAGGTAGCTGTTGTACTTTTCTTTTTTTAAAACATGTCTTCGTACAGGTTGAAAAAAACAGACGTATACGAAAATTTGTTTCTGAGACTTTGAAAGCCTGTGATCAGGCTGCTGTGATTTTCGGCGAAAACGAAGCCAAAGCGCAAAAATTGTCTTTTGTGTGTGATTCTGTTGAACTTGATTCAGATCGATAGCCGCCACTTCTCTCCGTAGTCCTTTGTGTTCGGACTCTGTTAGTGACAGTCGTGATGTTCAGTTGAACACCTGTTAGACGTAATAATCATACTGATCACACAGACAGTAGTGCTTCTGATACAAATGATGGACTTGATGGGCTTGTTGGTGGTAATAAATCTGATAGCGCCACAGAACTTAGCACCAATGAAGTTGAGAACTGGGGAAAAAACGACATTTATACTGATACACTTTCAGGTTTTTGTGATTCTTATAACGATGATTTAGAAGGTGAAATGAATGAAGAGAATTTTGTACTTTTGCTGCTGCATGTTGGCATTTTTGTTTATGTAGCTCTGAATTATGTGAAAGTCATGTTGATTATGGAGCGGCATGAAACGAACATTACTGATGAAGACGTACATGAGCGATTGGCTGGCCACATGGAGGGACTGTGTCCCAGGTGGCAAAAGTAAGCCAAAAAACAGTGGTGGTGGTTGTGGACGACCCGGCAGAGGCCAACACAGAAATTGTGTGACTCAATGCATTTAAGAGAATTTTCAATAAAATTACCTGAATTGCTCCCATAATAACTGATGTGTGTGTGTGTGTGTGTGTGTGTGTGTGTGTGTGTGTGTGTGTGTGTGTGTGTGTGTGTGTGTGTGTGTGTGTGTGTGTGTGTGTGTGTGTGTGTGTGTGTGTGTGTGCGTACATGCGTGCGTGCGTGTGTGCGTGCATGCGAGTATGAATTTCATGGTGGACAACAAAACAGAATGGCTGTGAAGCCTGGATACTGTGAAAGGATGAAGAAAATATAATCAATGCAACAGAAAAGAGGTTCTA
This sequence comes from Conus betulinus, assembly GCA_016801955.1. Taxonomy (NCBI): domain Eukaryota; kingdom Metazoa; phylum Mollusca; class Gastropoda; order Neogastropoda; family Conidae; genus Conus; species Conus betulinus. The sequence continues at coordinate 468,182 of JADBJO010000425.1, read as the reverse complement.
CGACGATTTTCCAGAATCAAATGGACAGACACACAAGAACAAACCACAGCATGTTAATGAACTGAATGCTAAGCACCAACTGTTCACAGGGATCAACAGAAGAAAACTGACATGTAGGCCATGTGATCAAAAACACAAAGATAGGATTGATGTCAACAGTCATGCAGGGGAAAGTTTTAAGCAAAGTTCAGAAAGGGACAACTGCACACATCCTACTTCAACAACATTGCTGGTGTGTGTGTTTTGGAAGTTGCCTACAGATGTCTCAATGTGAGACTTGGAGAAGATGTGTGACTTTGGGAGACAATGGCACCCACTGGCGACACGGGTGAAGGAGAAGGATGAGGTAGATGATGATGGCAATACAGCCCATCATTGAACTAGCTATAGAAGGCCAGCGTCAGCCGTGCTAGAACTAGCATTACTAGTTGCAAAGTGAGACAACTGCAGGCGGAAATCCAAAAACAAATCTTAAATAAATGTTAGCGAACCGCCAAGAGAAACGTGGACAAACGAGTCACAAGGCAAAACACGATGCGTTTTGACCTCTTAGGTCTTCTTCAAGCAAGACACAAACAAGCAGGACAATGAAAAGGAACGAATTTGTCACTTAGCTTAGATCTCTTCAGCGTTGAATCAACGCCTGCCTACCTTGCGCTGAAGAGATATAAGCTAAGTGACAAATTCGTTCGGCACAGGCACAGTGTTTATGTCTTGCCTGAAGAAGACCTAGGAGGTCGAAACGCATCGTGTGTTGTCTTGTGTCTCGTTTGTCCACGTTTCTCTTGGCGGTTCGCTAACATTTATTTAAGATTTATTTAGTATTTACTAGCTAGGATGCCAAGCTAGAACCAAGGATAGGCCCATGTAGAACTAGCTAGGGTGCCAAGCTAGAACAAGGGTTGGGCCCATGTAGAACTAGCTAGGGTGCCAAGCTAGAACCAAGGTTGGGCCCATGTAGAACTAGCTAGGGTGCCAAGCTAGAACCAAGGTTGGGCCCATGTAGAACTAGCTAGGGTGCCAAGCTAGAACCAAGGTTGGGCCCATGTAGAGACTAGCTAGGGTGCCAAGCTAGAACCAAGGTTGGGCCCATGAGCACTTCTAGACTGTCCCCAGCTGGTTATCCAAGCTAGTCCCTAGCCAGTTGCCTAGCTTATGCCAAGATTGATTCTAGCTTGGCTTGCTGTCTGGGTACAGATACATAGAGCACTTTCTGTTCTGAGAGTATCTGACTAGGGCCATACTCTACAACGCCAGTGCCGACCATGTCCAAGAGATAAAAAATACCTGTGATGCTGATCTGAAATTTGAGCCGAACGCTTGATTAAGAGAGATGCAACATCACATGAATAAAACTCAACTCTCTGTCCTTTCCCATCTTCGAATTTAGGTCCATAAGCACGCTCCATTTTAGAGAGGAGAGACTGCTGGGGTCTAACAATCTCACCAAGAAATGCCTCTGATGCGTTCTGAACCCATACTCCCATCCCGCATGCCCACGACACCAACCGCTGTAGATCATTGATCTAGACCTTTCACAGAACACTGCCAAGAGCTGCTCTCTCACTGCAGTGGATTCTCACAAACATTCTCACTGAAGACTCAGCTGCAGCACTTGAGTCTTCACTTGCTCTGTCCTGCTAAGACCAGAGGATTTCTCTTGTGGTTGCTCTTCCTTCTTCTTCTTCTCAAACACTCTAGATGGGAACGCCAGCTCCCCTGATCAATGCTGCCGTGCGCTGTAGGTCCCCAAGGGCACCGTAGAGCTTCCTCTCCACTGATGTTTGCTCCGTCCGTATCTGTTGTCTCAGAGAGCTTCGTGCAACGGGCAATCCTGCAGTAGATGTGCTGTTGTCATACTGCCGGTCTGGCATGGGCACTGGTCTGACCGACCGATCCTGAACTTGCTACTGGAGGATTTTGAGAGGTCTTGTAGCCTCTTCTGTGCTTGTTGTCCTTTCACGGCCAATCACATCTACCCGACGCCTCCGTAGCCTGGCTCCTCGCAATGGGGTGCGGTGACCACCAGTAGCTTGAGGTGGGCCCCTTTGAGGCACAGGGCCCGGCAAGCGTTTGCCACCCACGAGAGTGAATCGCGTTGCACTGCCGTAATGCACGCAGTGGCCCAGTGCATCCATCTTCGGCGTGTTATTTGACACATAACTGGGCTGTTATGGTAACGGCTTACAGTTCGCCAGGTTTTCTCTTGTGAGTTTGCCTTCTCTCTCAGCTCCCCATGTAACCGGGCTTGCCACCGGACATACCAGGTGTGCACTGCACACCGAGCATGGGCTGGGTTGCTGCTCTTCCAAAGAAGCACATCGATATGGTTTGGTGGAAAGGTTGAACTCCTGCAGGCTCGTGCCTACACATACAGGGATCTGTTGAGGCTTCACAGACCTCTCAACAGCATTTTCAACAACAACAACAACAACAACAAAAGACTTCAAACTAGGTTTTCAGAGACCGAGAGTAGAAATCTGTGTTCATGATTCCACTACTACCCTCTCCGACATCCTCTCTCAGAAACATTCAAACCTTCAAAGCCTGCGGAAAACAGAATTCAACATCCGTATGTATGAAGAGAGAGAGAGAGAGAGAGAGAGAGAGAGAGAGAGGTGACAGACAGACAGACAGAGACAAAGACAGAGAAGGGGAGAGAGAGATAGGCAGAGAGAGAGAGAGAGAGAGAGAGAGAGAGAGAGAGAAAGAGAGAGAGTGACAGACAGACAAACAGAGACAGACAAAAGACAGAGAGTGGGGGAAGAGACAGACAGACAGACAGACAGAGAGAGAGAGAATGATTACGATTACATCTGCTGTCCATTCCAACCTCTCGACTGTCTGTAAACAGTTTGAACTATTCAAGTCAAGGTCAGGCGAGGACGTCCAGTGTTCATGGTCAGACTTGGAGCTTTATGTTTGGAGCTCCTTGTTTCCACAAGGAGATTTTTCTCATCCTTACTTTGTTTCAATGGGGACATCAGGAGTGAAGGGGGGGGGGGGGGGGGGGGGGGGGGCAGATGGAAGAAAGGGGCTACTTCTTGTCATATTTTCATATTTCTTATGAAATATTCTCTTCGGAAATGTTTGGGGCTGTTAAATATGGTTTTGATCCTGCCTCAAGGAAGTGGGTTTTTTTTTTTTTTTTTTAAGAAAAAAAAAAAACAGCAGAACTGGATTCCAGACTCCCCTGCCCTGTACTGTGAAATTATAAATGAACCGATCAATCTCAGTGCAGAATGCAGAAAACAATTTGACAGATATTCTTCTCATATTTGTCAAATTGTTTCCTGTTTGTGCACACATGTGACTGGTTTACTCTGAGCTTATTTCACCAAGTATTGGGCTGTCTGCGCGCTTATGTTTCTACCATTATTATTTTGTAATGTAAATTTACTCCAGAAAACAAGCAAAAACAAAAATGTTTTGGAAAATCAAACCTTTAGAGGAAGGCAGTCTTCATTCAGGAAAAAAGGGGGAGAGGGAAAGAAGTGGGGGCCACATCTAGCAAAGAAAAAGAGCAAAAGTTTCCAGGAAAAAAAAAAAAATCTTAAAATAGAAGGCATCGCTAGTGGGAGGCTACTCTAGTGAACACAGAAAGAAAAAAAATGTTCTTGAACTCTAAACCTTGGCAAGAAGGGTCCTCACTTTTTCTCTGTATCACAAACCAGGAATAATATCTCCTTCACATCCAGTGCCTTCTATCAGGTCTGAAAGTGTCTAGGAGTCCCCCACACCACCTCACCGACCTTGATGAGGGAGATGGCAATGGCGCCGTCCTTGATGTGTCCGCGCATCACTTCGCACGTCTTCTTCACGAACTGATGAGGCAGCACGAACACCAAGGTATGATGTCCGCCTTCTGAAGAAGCCTCGATCACGTCGGGCACAGCCACCTGTACAAACATCATCCACGTTGCGCCTGTGATACTCATCAGCTTGACTTCTGACCTGACTTCCCTCAGGATCACGCTCACTCACCAGGAAGCGAAAGGTCAGACTTGACCTCCTGGCGACTAGAACAGGGGGCTCCATCACCAGAGTCTGTACGCTGCCACAGTGGGGAGTGGGAGAGGAGGGGAAACTCTAAACCGACAGTCTCATCAGCTATTAGTGAACCAACTGACAATCAACAGCCTATCTGCTGTACAGTCCAATGCCAGCTATTTACACCAACTGCCAGTCACAGCCTATCAGCTGTACAGTCCAATGCCAGCTATTTACACCAACTGACAATCAACAGCTATCTGCTGTACAGTCCAATGCCAGCTATTTACACCAACTGCCAGTCAACAGCCTATCAGCTGTACAGTCCAGTGCCAGCTATTTACACCAAACTGACAATCAACAGCCCATCAGCTGTACAGTCCAATGCCAGCTGTTTACATGAACAGACACGACAACAGCCCATCAGCTGTACAGTCCAATGCCAGCTGTTTACACCCACTGACAGTCAACAGCCCATCAGCTGTACAGTCCAGTGCCAGCTGTTTACACCCACTGACAGTCAACAGCCTATCAGCTGTACAGTCCAGTGCCAGCTCATTTACACCAACTGACAGTCAACAGCCTATCAGCTGTACAGTCCGATGCCAGCTGTTTACACCAACTGCCAGTCAACAGCCTATCAGCTGTACAGTCCAATGCCAGCTATTTACACCCACTGACAGTCAACAGCCTATCAGCTGTACAGTCCAATGCCAGCTATTTACACCCACTGACAGTCAACAGCCTATCAGCTGTACAGTCCAATGCCAGCTATTTACACCAACTGCCAGTCAACAGCCTATCAGCTGTACAGTCCAATGCCAGCTGTTTACACCAACTGACAGTCAACAGCCTATCAGCTGTACAGTCTCAGTGAAAATCAATCATACCAGCTATGAACTCCAACAGGAGTTCTGTTACCTACAACCTGTTATCTGCAATTGCAGATCATTAGTCTTACCAGCTCTTAATCCAGCTGTTTTACGTTTCATGTGTGTGTTCCAACTGGCGTGTCGCTGGTTTCAAAGGGAGGTGACTGAGGGTGGAAACAGAAACAAACTTAAAAGAAAAATTACCATCATCTGTTTTATCCCTTTCGTCCGGCGGAATGATAATTTTTGTTTTAAGTATGACACATCATCAGTTTTTCCAATGAACTCAAAAAAAAAAAAAACTCCTACTGAGAGTCATCACTTTCACCTGCTATTGACTTCAACCTCGTCACTTTCACCTGCTATTAATTTCAAATTCATCACTTTCACGTGCTATTAACTTCAACCTCATCACTTTCACCTGCTATTAATTTCAAATTCATCACTTTCACCTGCTATTAATTTCAAACTCATCACTTTCACCTGCTATCAAACTTCACTTTCACCTGCTATTAACTTTCACTCATGACCTATATAATTTCAAACTCATCACTTTCACCTGATATTAACTCTTAATTAAACAAGTGAACGGGTCATGAATACAAAACAAAAACAAACAAACAAACAAACAAAAAAGTGAACTGACAATAAAGACAAGCATTTTCTGTCTGAGATGGCAGAATCATGATGAATTTTAAAGAAAAAGAAAAAAATGACTCCAACAGAATTTCCCACAGAACGACATGCAGAAGGGGAAAGATCACGTACAGAAGAGGAGAGAGGGAGAGACAGGGGAAAAGAAGAGAGAGGGGAAGAGAGG
>JADBJO010000425.1:455000-457500 GCA_016801955.1 Conus betulinus | reverse complement strand
ATCCACCTTGGCTTAAGGCTGTGTCAGACCAACTGACATAGGCTAGAACACCAAGGCTACACCAAAATGTTGTTATGCTGTGAATAGTTATGTGGGAATTGTCTTCAGTTGCGGCAAGCTCCTAGCATAACGTTATCAGTCTCCCAAATCCCCCAAAGTCGGATTGTGACTACCCATGTGGCAGGGTAATCAGAAACGGTCACACATGTAATGTTCTCATCCCCAGCTGATGCATTTGTACCATAGTGTTCAAGTACTTCAGCTGTTTGGATGATCCCTGGAGTCTTTCAGCCAGGGTACAACAACAACAGCAACAACAACTCAGCTTTCTGTTACAATGACGGTGACACAGTCCTATCTGGGCAGCTGTATGTCAGGTGGAGAGACAGCATTTCCACACGAAGAAGGCTGATTTGTCCAAGACAATCACATGGGTGGCATTTGAAAACCCTGCACTGTCACCGTTACCCATCCACATCTACGTCTGTGTCGTAAGCTTCAGTATCTGGCAGAAGAAAAAGATACATCCAAAGGTGCGGGTGGGACCCAGTGAAGAACTGTCCTCAACTGCCCGCCGAACAAACCAGCTAGGAGCAATCCTCCACCACCCTTAGAAGCCTGCGCTGTGTTCACATTGGGTGCAGGCATTCGCTCCTGTTTCTGGCAATTCACGGAGAGCACTTTAACAGTCTGCTGTTGGTCTCCACTCCAGATAGACATAAACGTTCTGTTTGCCTCAGTGATAAAGCCATTACTGTTATCCATAGGAGGTGTAGTAGGCGCTGTGCTGTGTATGATAAATCAGAATTGAGATCAGCGAAACACCTCCAAGGTGACTTAGCAGAAGTGCAGAGTCTTCTCTGGTGGGTGGCAAGACTACCCACCAACGGTGTGTACATGTACACTGAAACACTCATTCAGCGTCAGTACTGTATCACCTGCAACTTTACAGTCAGTGGCACTGGTGTCTTTTAAGTTCAATGAATGATGGACCTCTTCCAGATCATCATACTGGTTTCAATGATGTGTTGTTGTTGTTGCTAGCAACAGTGAGAGAGAGAATGGGAGACAGAGACAGGCATGTTACAGAAAAAGCAGCAAAGAAAGACTGGGAAAGGGGTGTGTGTGTTTTGACAGCTGGGTGATATGTGGCTAAGATTCAAAGATAACTGGTTTGTTGTTGCTGTTTATACATTTAAAGGCCTACCTCTTTGCCTTTCGGCATTCAACTAGGCGTTCAATGGCAGACTTACTACCCTTTTCAAGTTTCTGACACCTGCAAGATCATCTGGCTGGAACAGTGTCTGTTGAGAAACATGATAGAAATTCTAAGACAGGATCTAACAGGGAACACTATCACTTGGCATCATAACAGGCCTAAAAAAAAAAAATACAAAGTGCAAATCTAACACTTAAGTACATGATACAAAGCAACACTGTTCTGCACCATGTGATAAATCAAGTGTTAAAATGCACTTTGTTTTAGTGTTTGTGTGTACTTTAGATTGTTGTCAGTAATCTACAGTGATTTTTTTTTTTTTCATAGGTTCCATTCACTATGGACATTCTTTAGCTATTAAAAAAAAGTCTTCTTGGCTGGTGAAGTGGTGGGGAGGAGGAAGGACGAGCTGGGGAGGAAGCAAAGAAAGTGTTATGATGAGCCTTAAATATCAAATCGCAGACTTTTTTTTTTTTTAACAGAAGTTACGAACAACTTAACAACTTTCCTTACAAATAACAGTGGTCGCAGAACACTCATTTCTTTAAAAAACTGAATAATCATAGGGAGTACCACATTTGACATTTTCTACAAGCTGCAATGTTAATTAAGATGCTATTTGGTTACTATATCTGGGCAAGATTATGCAAAAATTTAATATTGCTGGCCCCTTCACTCCCCCCCCCCCCCCCCCCCCCCCCCAACTGTAAGTAAGTGAAACAGCACTTAAAGTAGACAAGTAAACAGACAATATCACTCTCCCGTAAAAAGTTGTAAAACATGATGCTGTGGGGGAGGGGGGAAGTAGAGATGTGAAGAGTTCGTTGTTACTGTTCTCAGAATTTTGAAGATACCCCCCCCCCCCCCCCCCCCCCCCCTATTGTGTCGGTTTCACTGATTAGTGCTACACACACACACACACACACACACACACACACACTATATTCCGTACTTTAAATGCCAATGTTCCAGACAAAAGGGGCTTCTTAATTAGGACTTTCACTATTAAGCTCTCTCTGATTCCAAATATACGTTGCTGCAGCCCTTCTCGTCTGGTCCTGAAATGTCACAAAATCTGATCGATCAACTCACCAGTTACCAGAGCCAACAATGCAGACGGACTTTTTGTCCATTTCTCTTTTGCTGTCGGATAGTTCAGCCGCTTCTGTTTGTAGAATGCTCAACCGTCTTTTTCTCTGGAACTGAAGTTTCGAAACCGCAGGGCCCGCTTGTCTAAGGGATGCTACTCTGAAAAAAAAAAATCAGACAATGTCACATGAA
>JADBJO010000425.1:447500-452500 GCA_016801955.1 Conus betulinus | reverse complement strand
CACACACACACACACACACACACACACACACATTACGGCGCATAGGCATCACTGCACACGCACATCCCGATTACACTCATACGCGGGCGCGCTCACGCACACACTCATAGGAAAGAGAGAGAGAAGAGAGAGAGGCACGCACTCTCTCTCTCTCTCTCTCTCACACACACACACACACACACACACACACACACACACACACACACACACACACACACACACACACACACACATACACACACACACACAGAGGGAGAGAGAGAGGCGTGCACACGTGCTCTCTCTCTCTCTCTCTCTCTCTCTCTCTCTCTCTCTCTCACACACACACACACACACACACACACACACACACACACACACACACACACACAAGTAAATGTAGGCGTATCTCAGTCATCTTCTCTTTTTCGGATGAAGACGTCACTTCCTTTTCCTCCTTCATTTACTTTCATTTTTTTTATGTTATTTTTTATTTATTTATTCATTTTTGTACATTTACCTCCGCCAATGAGGTGGTCTTATTTTTACATCTCGTATGCAGGTTTGTCTGTCGGTCTGTCTGCCAGCATGACCAACCGTGATAAAAAGTTCTGGAAAGTGACCAAAGGAGAACCCATGAAATTTAGGTACGGATGTAGGTCAAAGGACCAATCCTGGACCCATCAGGAAGATGTTAGGCCTACGCAAGAACAATGGAGCCGATTTCAACAAAACTTGGTGAAAAAATGCTGTCAGGACGGTTTTAGGCCTATGCAAGCACAACGGAGCCGATTTCACAAAACTTGGTGAAAAGATGTTGTCAGGAAGGTTTTTAGGCCTATGCAAGCACAACGGAGCCGATTTCACAAAAACTTGGTGAAAAAACTGCTGTCAGGACGGTTTTAGGCCTATGCAAGCACAATGGAGCCGATTTCAACAAAACTTGGTGAAAAGATGCTGTCAGGACGGTTTTAGGCCTATGCAAGCACAATGGAGCCGATTTCAACAAAACTTGGTGAAAAGATGATGCCAGGAAGGTTTTAGGCCTATGCAAGCACAATGGAGCCGATTTCAACAAAACTTGGTGAAAAGATGCAATGGGGACCAAGCGGACAGACCCATGCTTAACTTTCTCGCTGAGGATCTCTGCTGCCGATCCGGATCATTGAAACACGAATCAAAGAAAAATTGAAGTTGGGAAAGGGGATGAACTTCCGCATGATTCTGAGCAAGTGTGCTGACCATTAATTTAAAAAAAAAAAAAAAAAAAAAAAAAAAAAAAGAAGAGGATAGTATATTTTTCTGTCATTAGTCAGTGACGTTTCATTGCGAATGTCGAAGGCATTCACCACATCCTGCTGACCCCATTATTTGAAGACTGTCTGTGATTTCATCGGGTGAAGGATCCTCCCAAAACAAGGCAAACGATTGGTGGGGAGTTGTTCTTTTGATCCGTTACCAGTTCAAATGCTGGCTCAAATTGATGGAGGCCTCAAAACGCTTACATGGATTATGCTGTGTCTGAGTGCAAAATCCTAAATGTGGCGTGTGGCCACAAAGGCCAGCCGGATATGGGAAAGCGAGGGGGGATTTCATTATTCTGTCCCTTTCGCATATCTTTGGCTTGACTAAAAACTGGAGCAGAAACACAAACACTGACCGAGCATCCCGCTACAGTGGCTGGGAGGGGAGGAGGGGTGGGGGAGTCGTGGGTTTGATTCCCTTCAGAAACGTAAATTTTGTGCTTGCTGGCCGGTTCCCACAGTGGATGGAGCCATGGGGACTTGTACAGGCAGACTGAAACTGCAAAGTCGGGTCATCCACCCGACGGGTGTGTCTCTGAGAATGTTGCTCAAAGTTACGGATTCAGCCTTGTAAAAGTGTTCGTACTTCGTCCAGTCCATCAGCTCCTGAGATGCCAGCGAACAATACTCTTCCGACTGAGAACTGGCCACTGCCGACTGCTCGAGCCACCTCAGCCGAATTAAGATTGCCCACGCGCAGATGAATGTCCGTGTGGCACCGGATCTCAGACCCCCAGAACACGTCCTCCAACACTGTCCAGCCCCATGATGTTCTACGGCGTCAAACCTGGCCAGAGGGTGCAGAACTGCAGATGTAGCTTTGGGGCAGCCGTCAAGACCCTCTACAAGGGTGTGGGATTCCTCGTGGCGACAGATTGAAGATCTGACGCAACCAGTAAAATTGACAGAAGAAGAAGAAGAAGAAGAAGAAGATGATGATGATGATGATGATGATGATGATGATGATGATGATGAAGAAAAAGAAGAAGACAACAGGTTACGCAATGGAGAGAAGAAGAACAAGAACAAGAAGACACCTGTTTACGTAATGAAAAGAAAAACAAAGAAAGAAAGAAAGAAAAACAGACAGACACACAACACCACCACCAACAGAACCAAAACACCGAAAGCGTCTGCCATCATGAAGAAAACTCCCATTCCTTCGCGAATGAAGATTTTTTTTTTTTTTTTTAAATCTCTCAGCAGTTTTGCCGCGTGCAGTAAAAGACGTATACCAGCAAATCCGGAGTATCATGTGTCCTTCACAGCCTCCGGCTGACAGGACGTTGATTTTGCCATGCACTCTCAACCCGTTACAATCCAGATCCTTGTCAACCCTGGAAGAACGTCCGACGATTGCCGTTTCCGAGCTGTTCCGTGCACACAGACCAGACCAGCAGGTGAACCGACAGGACGCAAAGCAGTAACCGTTCTTCATATGCGCGCAGGATACAACTACAAAACTCACACAGACAACAACAACTTCATGTGTGGTTGAAAAAAGGAAAGAAAGAACGAAAGACAAAGGGGGGCGGGGGATGGGGGGGGGGGGATGGGAAGAAACAAAAAAAAAAGAAGAAGAAAGACGAGAAAAGAAAGAGAAGAAACAAAAGACAGAAAGAAAAGAATGAAAGAAGAAAGAAAAACAAACAGAATGAAAAAAAAAGAAAAAAAAGCACGAAAGAAAGAAAGAAAGAGAAAGACAGAAAGAAAAGAAAGAAACAAAGAAAGAAAAAGAAAAGAATGAAAGAAAAAAGACAAACAGAATGAAAGAAAAAAGAAAAAAAAAAACACACACAAAAGTAAGAAAGAAGAGAAAGACAGAAAAGAATGAAAGAAGAAAAAAAGAAAGAAAGAACGAAAGACAAAAAGAAAGCGAAGAAAAGGGGGAGGGGGGGGGGGGGGGGGGGGGGGGGGGGGGGGGGAGTTTTCATTTCTTGAAGCTCACCAGAACCATGATACGTATAGGCCTACATGTATGCAAGGCCGATAACTTCGTGGAGAATGGAGGTAGGAGAGGTGGTGGATGGGGAGGGAGATAACCCTGTCTAAATCTATTTCTGTATTATTTGAGAGGAGTGGGGAAGGCCGAGGCCGTTTCATGCATAATACCAATCATTCTCCTGTCAACATGGAGCGACATGGGGAGTCCTATTTTGTGCGTTTTCTTTTGTCTGTTTTGTTTTGTTTTGTTCTTAATGTCAGTTATTTGTGACGTGTACCAAAGTAGACATGTTTTGAGAAAAGTTCACGTGTCTGTTTCGTAGACTCACGTCGTAATAAATTAAGAGTTACATTGTACACTGTAACGTCTTTTTTATTTGCGTTTTTGGTTTGGTGTTCAGTAACAGGCAGTGCAATGTCGTAATAAATAAGAGTTACTTCGTACTCTGTTTTTGGTTTATTTACGTCTGGGTTTTGTATTCAGTAACGCGCAGTGTAATGTTGTAATGAAGAAGCGTTACTTTGTACACTGTGTTTTGGTTTATTGACATTTCGGTTTGTGTACAGTAACAGGCAGTGTGACGTCGTAATGAAGAAGCGTTACTTTGTACACTGTTTTGGTCTATTTACATTTCGGTTTGTGTTCAGTAACGCAGCATTTTGTTTCAATTCGCACAATGCACAGCATACATTGTAATATTTTGCAGATGCCGTGTTACTATCGCCAACTTCATTTTATTGCTGAGCTGGTTTGTTTTTTTGTTTGTTTCTCTTCCTCTTTTTCCTCCTTTTTCGTAATACGCTCCTTATGATGCTTTCAGATTTACGTTCTGCCCCCCCCCCCCCCCCCCCCCCCCCCCCCCCCCCCCCCCCCCCCCCAATCCTTTCCCACAAGTCCTCCTTCCTTCCTACACTTCTGCTCTCTTCTTCCCCATCGAATTTCTGAAAGAGGTCAACATATTTTACATCTGATCTTAGACTTTGCGGAAGAAAGATTTTTAACGAAATTTCCTCTGTCTTTTTTTTTTTCGGTGTGTTTGAATGAGGTGTGAGTGTGTGTGTGTGTTTGTGTGTGTGTGTGGGGTGTGTGTGTGTGTAAATCAACTTAAGAGTCGACTTCAACGCTAGTGACAGCCCTGACATGGTCCTTAGCGGTCGGCTGGGCTGTCAGCAACGTTAACCATATCCTCCCTTTCCCCTTTCTTCCTGATTCACGCCTATGTGGGCTGTGTTGATATGACGACAAAACTCCGTAACCAAAGACGCCCAGAAGAGGCGACTGGTTAGCCGGAATAGCTCAGTTGGTAGAGCGCCGGACTCGTAATCCAAGGGTTGCGGGTTCGAATCTCCTCCGCCGGGCCTTTTCGGTACAGGGGGATTTTTCCCTCGGAGTTAACATTAGTTCTGAATCCCTTCCCCATACAGTCCTTCGAATGAGACTATAAACCGAGGTTCCGTGTGTGAACGCACGCATAACATTTTGCACACACGTCAAATCCCATCGCCACTTTTCGGAAGAGAAGGCCAGTTTGGCCGTTGGTATGGATGACACGTTACGCATAGCATGTACCCTGCGTGATAAATTGAAAAAATGAAGGAAGTTAGGAAATCCAGTGAACGATATTGAACGATACTGACTGGATGACACGGGAAACGACTGAATGAAGCGTCAGCTGGCAGCTCTTCAGTCGGCACTACCCAGGTAGGCAGCCCGTTGTGTAAACGAGAGTGGATTGTAAAGCGCTTAGAGCTTGGTCTCCAGCCGAGAATAGG
>JADBJO010000425.1:417500-427500 GCA_016801955.1 Conus betulinus | reverse complement strand
GACTACTTCAAACAAGAACATCTCTTTCACACGAATTGTGTCCCATACGACTATTTCAAACAAAAACATCTCTTTCACACGAATTGTGTCCATACGACTATTTCAAACAAGAACATCTCTTTGACACGAATTGTGTCCATACGATTATTTCAAACAAGAACATCTCTTTGACACGAATTGTGTCCATACGACTATTTCAAAACAAGAACATCTCTTTGACACGAATTGTGTCCATACGACTATTTCAAACAAAAACATCTCTTTGACACGAATTGTGTCCATACGACTATTTCAAACAAAAACATCTCTTTGACACGAATTGTGTCCATACGACTATTTCAAACAAGAACATCTCTTCGAGACGAATTGTGTTCATACGACTATATTTCAAACAAAAACATCTCTTTCACACGAATTGTGTCCATACGACTATTTCAAACAAAAACATCTCTTTTGACAGGAATTGTGTCCATACGACTATTTCAAACAAAAACATCTCTTTGACACGAATTGTGTCCATACGACTATTTCAAACAAAAACATCTCTTTGACACGAATTGTGTCCATACGACTATTTCAAACAAAAACATCTCTTTCACACGAATTGTGTCCATACGACTATTTCAAACAAAAACATCTCTTTGACACGAATTGTGTCCATACGACTATTTCAAACAAAAACATCTCTTTGACACGAATTGTGTCCATACGACTATTTCAAACAAGAACATCTCTTCGAGACGAACTGTGTTCATACGACTATTTCAAAACAAAAAACATCTCTTTCACACGAATTGTGTCCATACGACTATTTCAAACAAGAACATTCTTTGACACGAATTGTGTCCATACGACTATTTCAAACAAAAACATCTCTTTGACACAAATGTGTGTTTATACGACTATTTCAAACAAAAACATCTCTTTGACACGAATTGAGTCCATACGACTATTTCAAACAAGAGCATCTCTTTCACACGAATTGTGTCCATACGACTGTTTCAAACAAGAACATCTCTTTGACACGAATTGTGTCCATACGACTATTTCAAACAAAAACATCTCTTTGACACGAATTGTGTCCATACCACTATTTCAAACAAGAACATCTCTTTGACACGAATTGTCTTCATACGACTATTTCAAACAAAAACATCTCTTTGACACGAATTGTGTCCATACGACTATTTCAAACAAAAAACATCTCTTTGACACGAATTGTGTTTATACGACTATTTCAAACAAAAACATCTCTTTGACACGAATGAGTCCATACGACTATTTCAAACAAGAGCATCTCTTTCACACGAATTGTGTCCATACGACTATTTCAAACAAGAACATCTCTTTGACACGAATTGTGTCCATACGACTGTTTCAAACAAGAACATCTCTTTGATACGAATTGTTGTCCATACCACTATTTCAAACAAGAACATCTCTTTGACACGAATTGTCTTCATACGACTATTTCAAACAAAAAACATCTCTTTGACACGAATTGTGTCCATACGACTATTTCAAACAAAAACATCTCTTTCACACGAATTGTGTTTATACGACTATTTCAAACAAAAACATCTCTTTGACACGAATTGAGTCCATACGACTATTTCAAACAAGAGCATCTCTTTCACACGAATTGTGTCCATACGACTGTTTCAAACAAGAACATCTCTTTGACACGAATTGTGTCCATACGACTATTTCAAACAAGAACATCTCTTTGATACGAATTGTGTCCATACGACTATTTCAAACAAGAACATCTCTTTGACACGAATTGTCTTCATACGACTATCTCAAACAAGAACATCTCTTTCACACGAATTGTGTTCATACGACTATCTCAAACAAGAACATCTCTTTCACACGAATTGTGTTCATATGACAATTTCAAACAAAAACATCTCTTTGACACGAATTGTGTCTATACGACTATTTCAAACAAAAACATCTCTTTGACACGAATTGTGTTCATACGACTATCTCAAACAAAACACATCTCTTTGACACGAATTGTGTTCATACGACTATTTCAAACAAAAACATCTCTTTGACACGAATTGTGTCCATGCCACTATTTCAAACAAGAACATCTCTTTGACACGATTGTGTTCATACGACTATCTCAAACAAAAAAAAACATCTCTTTCACACGAATTGTGTTCATATGACTATTTCAAAACAAATCATCTCTTTGACACGAATTGTGTCCATACGACTATTTCAAACAAGAGCATCTCTTTGACACGAATTGTGTTCATACGACTATTTCAAACAAATCATCTCTTTGACACGAATTGTGTCCGTACGACTATTTCAAACAAAAACATCTCTTTGACACGAATTGTGTCCATACGGCTATTTCAAACAAGAACATCTCTTTGACATGCATTGTGTCCATACGACTATTTCAAACAAGAACATCTCTTTGACACGAATTGTCTTCATACGACTATTTCGAACAAGAACATCTCTTTGACACGAATTATGTTCATACGACTATCTCAAACAAAACACATCTCTTTCACACAAATTGTGTTCATACGACTATTTCAAACAAAAGCATCTCTTTGACACGAATTGTGTTCATACGACTATCTCAAACAAACACATCTCTTTGACACTAATTGTGTTCATACGACTATTTCAACAAAGAACATCTCTTTCACACGAATTGTGTCCATATGACTATTTCAAAAAGGAACATCTCTTTGACACGAATTGTGTCCATACGACTATTTCAAACAAGAACATCTCTTTCACACGAATTGTGTCCATACGACTATTT
This sequence comes from Conus betulinus, assembly GCA_016801955.1. NCBI lineage: Eukaryota > Metazoa > Mollusca > Gastropoda > Neogastropoda > Conidae > Conus > Conus betulinus. Next base: position 424,706 of record JADBJO010000425.1, on the reverse strand, counting down.
CAAACAAGAACATCTCTTTGACACGAATTGCGTCCATACGACTATTTCAAACAAAAAATCTCTTTGACACGAATTGTGTTCATACGACTATTTCAAACAAAAACATCTCTTTCACACGAATTGTGTCCATGCCACTATTTCAAACAAAACATCTCTTTCACACGAATTGTGTCCATGCCACTATTTCAAACAAAAACATCTCTTTGACACGAATTGTGTCCATAAGACTATTTCAAACAAGAACATCCCTTTGACACGAATTGTGTCCATACGACTATTTCAAACAAAAACATCTCTTTGACACGAATTGCGTCCATACGACTATTTCAAACAAGAACATCTCTTTGACACGAATTGTGTCCATACGGCTATCTCAAACCAGAACATTTCTTTGACACGAATTGTGTCCAGGCGACTATTTCAAACAAAAACATCTCTTTGACACGAAATGTGTCCATACGACTATTTCAGACAAAAACATTTCTTTGACACGAATTGTGTCCATACGACTGTTTCAAACAAGAACATCACCTCCACTGATACTCTGCATGGGCCACATCTTGACGTGTCTTGTTTCTAGTGCCGACATTCTGTCAGTCTGAAAACCCATTTTCTGCCCAGACGTATCTGGCAGTCTCTGAGACGTTTTATTGTTTAATCAGAGTCTAGATTGGTGCTTAACTCGTGTTGTTTCCATCTTTCTATATATGTATACTAATACATGTGTTTGGCATTGCGATTCGCCAATTTCTGCAAACCTCTTGCCGCTGGTGATGATCGACTGTTCGTTTTACACGTTGGTTGGTCGCAGAAGATACAGGACCTAAAGAAACGTGGGGGGGTTACTAACCACCAACATCACTACCACCACCACCACCACCACCACCACCACCACCGTCACCAATACTGCCACCACCACCTACAACAGCAACAACTACTACTACAAATCCTCAGAAACGGACGAGGAGAGCGTTCTGAAAAAAAACATCGCACGATGAGGTCCCTGCTGGGGGACAGCTGTTCACGTGCCCCCTGGGGAAGAACAGTCTGCACCTTCTGCTGGTGGCGGATAATGCGCACCTGTACGGAAGGACAACGATGACTTTCTCGACAGAACACAAGATCATTCCTGTCTGCGTGCGTTTGTATCTTCCATTCTCGTGACTGGCTCGTGAAACATGGATATCACGGCGAATGTGCAAACAAAACGAAAACAATAAAGAAAAGAAAAAGACGGAACGGGAAACCCTTTTTTGATAGAAGTAAGGGAGAAAAATTATGTGTTCTTACGTCAGGATAACTAAACATCGAACATACTGATCATGTCACCTATTAACAATCGCACCCAAAATCATCAGGTAGAACATCGGACAAATTCAAGATCTGTTGGCCCCAACTAATTGAAGAAAACTACGTTGCTATGGCCACGGAACAAGATCCAGTGGCCGTCACTCCAGAGAGAACTGTTAGCGGGGATGAAGACAAAAACGAAAAAAAGAGACATAAAACAAAAATTAAAAAAAAAAAAAAAACTAGGGACCATCAACACCGAAAAGTAAACAGGGAAACCATTAGCCGAGTCCCGGGCCTTGGCACACGGCCGTCAGGGCTGGAGGAACCGCGTCAACGGTTTGTTTGTTTGTTCGTTTTTTGGGTTTTTTTTTTGTTTGTTTGTTTGTTTTTTTTTGTTTTTTTTTTCTTGTTTTTTTGTTTTCACCCGATTACTACTCTTCACGAATTCAAGCGAGAGGAAAAAGAAAACCTGGTTTCCGGCACGAAATTTGATCATCTGCTTCCGGTGAGAAAAATAAAGAGGAGAGAGAGAGGGGGGGGGGGGGTGGGGGTGGGGGGAAGGAAGAGAGAGAGAGAGAGAGAGAGAGAGAGAGAGAGAGAGAGAGAGAGAGAGAGAGAGAGAGACAGCCTCCAGTGGGTAACAGCGTCACTCTCACCAGACTGATTTCTGTCATTCACCTTTGCGTTATCATGTTATCAGCTTTTGTTGTTGTTGTTTGTTTAAAGGGAGATAACCTTTACTTCCATGGTGATGTACTATTTAAGGCGCGTTCAGTCTGTCTGTCTGTCTGTCTGTGTCCTGTGAAGTCTGTGAAGCGGTGCTGTAACGGGTAAGAGGGGACGGAGAAAAGGGGAGGGTATGTGTGTGGGGGTGGGGGTGGGATGGGGTGGGGGGGGGGGGGGGGGGGGGGGTTAGTACAGTTATACTTCTTCTGCTGCTGTTGCAGAGTGTATGTCACTCTAAAGTATACGTGAAACTTCAGAACTGCCGAATGCAGCACAACATTTGTCAAGGAGCTGTGCTAGGTTGGCTATAGTTCCTGTTCTTATCCTGCTCTTCTCCTGCGAGCCCGTCGATATCATCAGCAAAACCAAGTGGTGTACAAATCCTTCCCGACTTGATCATGACCAATAAGAAATGCAAGTGACAAAGGCCAAGATGGAAATATAACGAGCTGGTTTTCTCATTCAGCTTCTTTCCCGTTTATAAACCCACTTCATCTCTTAAACACAACCAATACAAATGTGTTATGTTTCAAAGGGACTTGTCTAAATCGAAAATTTTCGAATTGTGCTCAGCCGTCCCCTCCCCCCGCCCATTTTTTTCTCCCACCCCTCCCATAGCCCCTCTAGAAAACAGTGATGTGCCCTGGTTGGTAGGAACGGCGAGGCCAGAACCAGAGTACCGAAACACATTCAAGACCATTAATACTGGGGCTGCACACCAAAAATGAATGTGCCTAGGTCGTGCTTAAGGAATCGAGTATTTACAGATAAGCCCAATTAGACTGTTTTTGAGATTTTTTTTTTTTTTTTTAATTGTGTCTGAAAGTCGATTCTCCTCTTTTTTTCTTTCATATTATGGCCATCAAGGTACAAGCCAGGTGGTTCCAAGAAGACATTAAAATCAAAGGGACGGGACTATTGGGGGGGGGGGGGGGGGGGGGGTCCATCTGGCGCCAAGATAAGGTCACAGGTGAGTGCAAAGGCCTGAAAAGTGACGTCGACTCATGGGAAGGTCACGTGGTTGGAGACTGTGAATCCCTTGGTGGAAATCCTGCAAAACACGGGAAATAATTGGCGGGGAGTTGTTCTTTGGATCCATCATCAGTTAACATTAAACGCTGGCTCAAACTTATGGTAGTCCTCAAAACTCTCACATAGATTATATATTATGTATTATGTATTTTAGTGTAAAGTCCTAATCGTGGCGTGTGGGCTGATTCTAGAGTACCACACTTAAAGCAGCTGGCACCTTCAGCAACTGGACTGCCTTTTCAATTCCTGCCAACCCTCGAAGTCGGAGTGTGGCTGCCCATGTGGCGGGGCAATCAAAACGGTCACACACGTAATGTTCTCAGCCCCAGCTGATGCATTTTTACCATAGTGTTCAAGTACTTCGGCTGTTTGGATTATCCCTGAAGTCTTTTAGCCAGGGTACGACAACAACAACAACAATTCCTGCCACGCTTCAGTAGTTTGTGGTAACTGTGCACGATTCTGAGGCTGTTGGGATGTTGTTGTTGTTGTTGTTGTTGTCGTCGTCGTCGTCGTACCCTGGCTAAAAGACTCCAGGGATCATCCGAACAGCCAAAGTACTTGAACACTATAGTACAAATGCATCAGCTGGGGATGAGAGCATTACGTGTGTGACCGTTTTTGATTACCCCGCCACGTGGGCGCCACACTCCGACTTCCGAGGGATTTTAGAGACTGATAATGTTATGCTAGGAGACTGTCACGACTGAAGACAATCCACGCATAACTGTGCACAGCACAACAACATTTTGTTGGGATGACTTTTAGCTTAGATGCTGACATAATCAGCACAGCTCGTCTTCCCTCAAATTCCACACTCTTTCCGCCCCCCTACCCCCCCCCCCCCCCCCCCCACCCCCCGCCACTTCCTCCGTTTCCTATTTTCCCTACCGCATCCGTTGTTTTTTGTTTTTGACGTCTGCAAAGCAGACTCTTCACTCCAAAATCCCTGTGCCCCACCAATGGCGTAGGAATAAAAGGAGTCCACAGGTCACAGTTAGTTTCATGATCCTTACTAACGCAACTTATTAACTGCGCTAATGACATCGTTTTGTTTTGTTTTGTTTTTTAATTAAAAAAAAAAATCTGAGGCAAATGATTACCATTTATTCGACCGATGCGTCACAAATAAATCCTACCGAAATGTCGCAAACTGTGATCAGGGTTTGTGCGCCTGTACCTCGCAAAACGGGAATACACAGATATGCCGTGCCTTGCAACAAAGGCTTTTGTCAGGCGTCGAGCCAGAAAAAAAGTTGGTCCCTATTCCATCGCCTCCTTCCACCCCACCCCCCCCCCCACCCCACCCTCTCTCTCTCTCTCTCTCTCTCTCTCTCTCCACACCCCCACGCACCCCCCCCTCGCCATTCCCACCCACACCAGCCAGCACACAACCCGTTCTCGCCACGTTGGAAAAGGTCGGTGACAGACGATGTTCATGGCAGCTGGCGTGCACAGAACTCGGGACTGGCACAAGGACACGTGCAGATGACATTCTTACATCTCCTTACCTCTTCCTCTCTTCTTTTACCAGCATGCCGAAGCAATTTGCAACGGAAAGCGGGATCTTTCGGGCGGAAAAAGAAAAAGAAGTGACGAGTTCGAGTGACATACGCGGGTACACCCGGTAGGGACGGGTCCAGTAACAAGGGTCAGGGCAAAGACTGTACGCCCTACGTCCGTGGGGCGAACTATCTTTGGTCAGGGGCACATCTCGGTGGTCAAAGTTCCACTTCCTTTTTTCTTTCTTTTCATTTTTTTTAAGCCGCCAGCAGAAACGGGTGCATTGCCCTCCTGATGGCTAGGAACGTTGAGAAGGGTGTGTGTGTGGGGGGGGGGGGGGGGGCAGTTGGTAAGGTGAGAGTCGTAGCCTTGTTGATGAGGCGCAATTCATTGGGTGGAGGAGGTGGGGGGGGGGGGGGTGGGGGTGAGGGGGTAGGCAGTTTGGAAGAGAGCTGTAGCTTTGTTGATGAAACGCCGTTTACTGAGAGGAAGGGGAGAGAAGAGGCCACAGTATACTGTTGGGATTTTTTTTTCGGAAGGGGGGTGGAATGGGGTGGGGTGTATCCCTGTTGTTACTCACCCTCCCCCCCCCCCCCCCCCCCCCCCCCACACACACACACACACACACACACTCCCTCCTCTCCACCCTCGACTGGTAGTTAGAAGTATTAGCAAACTCTACCCACACAACTGCGAACCACACACAACAGTAGGTTCAGAATTTCATCCGAACATTTTCAAGTTTAGAATGTGACATTGTCTTACTGCGCTCAAAAGAAAACAGCGGAATGTTTTGGAAATCTATGAGATAAAGTGTCAGGGTGCTTCAGAAAAAAAAGCGGAAAAGGAGAGAGAAGAAAAGGGGTTTAACCGCTCAAGTACATTTTCATTTGAAAACAACGACAAGAAGTGAAACGACAGTAGGGATTGCTATTATAGCAAAGTATACTATACTGGGATGATCAAACCACGTTTCTTTTTAACAGTTTTATGTTGAACTTGAAGAGTGACATTTTACCGGCTTGGTCAATTAGATATGGACATTAGTGTATGCTGTGCCTATTAGTGACTGCTCTCATTGCTCTGGAGTCTTGGTTCACTTGATTTGCACGTATCCAGGGCAGTCAAAAAAAAAAAAAAAAAAAAAAAACACACAGACACATGCTCCAGCAACAAAATTCAGTTGTTGCTGCTGCCGTTGCTTTCCATCATCTTCTTCGGCATGGTTTAGCATAAGCTGTCAGAGTTAGTTCCCTCGAACAGGGAGTAGCTTTCGTAATGCTGAAATCAAACAAACAAACACACCACCACCACCACCACCACCACCACCCATTCCCACCCCCACCCCCCCAAAAAAGAAGAAAAATCCGGTATGTGAGATAAACTGCAAACATGCCGGTCTGAAATCAGACCAAGGGTGTTCGTCAGTGTATAAAAGCAGAGCTGGACGCAGTTTTGGTGACAAACATTGACTGCGGTGTCCGACTTGGGGAAGATGAGTACGAGATGTCAATTGGACCGAAAACATTTCGGCCATTTTCAAGAGTAATCGTCCAGCCTCCAAAGTCTCACGGGTCAGAATGAACCCCCTCTAGATTCCCTTTTTCTCCGTCCTCCATACAAGAGGCTGCTAGGCGGCGTGGGGTATCCACAGAAAAGGAATCAAAGAATGCCGTCGGTGGTCCTCAGGCCAGGCTGTCCTTCTCGCTCGCCATTTTACTCATGAACTACAACCTTCTGTCAGAAGCCCACTTTTTTTTTTTTTTTTTTCAAAAGCAAACTGGATAACTGTCGTCACTGAAGGCTGGAAGTTTAGCAGGTTGTCTTTCCTGATTATGTGCCGCCATTTCTGTCACAGAAAAGTAGTATCAAAGCCGACACGTCCTGTGCTGATTGGTTCTTTGGTATGTGTGCGATTCCTGCTCCTAGCCGACTACGTGCCAGCACTGAAAAGTAGGGAAAGTAGTGCAGACTGAACGATGCCAGCAGAACAAGTAGGGAAAGTAGTGTAGTGTGAACGATGCATGCAGACAAAGTAGGGAAAGTGATTGGTTCTTGAACGATGTGTGCGATTCCTGCTCTTAGCCGACTACGTAGTATCATATCGGGCTTTTCATCAGGGAAAGTAGCTGACTGAACGATGCATGCAGGAAAAAGTAGGGAAAGTAGTGCTGACTGAACGATGCATGCAGGAACAAGTAGGGAAAGTAGTGCTAACTGAACGATGCCATCAGGAACAAGTTGGGAAACATAGTGCTAAAAACTGAACGATGCCAGCAGGAACAAGTGGGGAAAGTGGTGCAGACTGAACGATGCCAGCAGGTTCAAAAGTAGGGAACATGTAGTGCTAACTGAACGATGCCAGCAGGAACAAGTAGGGAAGGTAGTGCAGACTGAACGATGCCAGCAGGAATTCTAGTAGTAAAACGAAAAGTAGTGCTAACTGAACGATGCCAGCAGGAAAAAAGTAGGGAAAGTAGTGCAGACTGAACGATGCCAGCAGGAAAAAGTAGGGAAAAGTAGCGCTGACTGAACGATGCCAGCAGGAAAAAGTAGGGAAAGTGGTGCAGACTGAACGATGCATGCAGCAAAAAGTAGGGAAAGTGGTGCAGACTGAACGATGCATGCAGGAAAAAGTAGGGAAAGTGGTGC
>JADBJO010000425.1:405000-412500 GCA_016801955.1 Conus betulinus | reverse complement strand
TCACTCACGCCGGCTCCGCGGCTAGGCAATTATTGTCGTCAGTAGGGGGAGCTTAGTGGTGGTGTCCTGCGTATGTTAGACCAGAACAGGCGCCACTGAACACCACCAAAAGTGACCCGGCAGCAGTGCAGTGTCTCCTCCAGTGGGTTGCCTCTTGACGACTTGACATTGGCTGCTCCCTGTGGATTGCCGGTGCCGGGGCTGCGGCGGGACAGACCAGGCTGCGGGCTGTGGACGGGGTGTGCACTGCGTGGGTGGGTGCACTGCCACTGATGTGGTACAGAAGATGGGACAGGAAAACGAGAAAAAAAAAAAAAAAAGAAAAGAAAAGAAAGAAAAGTACCGCGCCGCTAAACGACAGACTAAACAAATGACAAAACAACACACACCGCGTTTTCGACCTGTTTAGTTGTTGTTTTTTTGGGGTTTTTTTTCCCCCCCGCCGCCCCCCCCCCCCCCCCCGGCAGTACCCCCCCCCCCCCCAGGTCATTTTGCATTTTGCTTATTCTTTCGTTTTTGGCGGCGGCAGTACGTCTGTCCTTGCATAGCTATAATTCGTCGCGCGGATGAAAATCCTGAAGGTTTTCAGTTCGCTTGAATTCATGCACACCGTTTCGGCCTGCCCAGCGGAACACTGTCTAGAGGAGCGAGACATCAAGTACTAGGCTCTGTTAAATGTAAACAAAGAAAAGAAAAGAAAAGAAAAAAAAAAAGAAAGAAAGAAAAAATCGAAGCCAGCTCGAAGCCAGCACCCTGTATGTGAAATGTATTGAGCTGCACTGCGGCAGTAACAGCTGATGAGCGGGGAACCATCCTGCCGTCCACGCTTCTCTCTCTCTCTCTCTCTCTCTCTCTCTCTCTTTGTGCGTGTGTCTGCGTTTGCTAGTGCTGGCGCGCGTTAACACTGATGTCATGTCTGCGCACCGTTGTACAGCTCTTCTGGTTTACAGGTAAGAGTCGACTGTCGGATATGATCCCCTGATCCCCGACACCCCCCCCCCCCCCCCTCCCCCCCTCTCTCTCTCTCTCTGTACACACACACACACACACACACACACACACACGCACACACACACGGATATAGACAAATAGATATTAGACAGATGCATAGATAGACAGACAGACAGACAGACAGACAGACGGGTGAGCATCATCATATCACGGTATCATCCCGAACCCGCTCGCAGTCGTCATGGAACCACAATGTAATGAAGTTGCGAATCAACTCTCTCCCTCCATTTCAAACAGTCTCTGAGCAAAGAGAGGTTGAAAACGTTCTAACCCAGACCTGTACAATGGCAAAGTTCTCTTTGCTGTCTATTCGTGGATGATGCCCACACGTCTTTCTCTGGGACCCTGGTTCTCTTAAACAGCACTCTGAAGGACAGTTCATGTGGAGGCCACAATCAGGATTTTGCGTTAAAAACACTATTATAATCCATGTAAGCGTTTTGAGGCCTACCACAAATTTGACCCAGCATTTTAATGTTAAACCGATAAGTGATTTAAAAAGAAAACTCCCTACGAGTTATTTCCCTTGCTTAGTGACATTTTCACAGATGAAATCACAATCTTCAAATACATGACCTTCTCCTTAGCTGATTTCACATTTCAGGCCTTTGCACTTACCCATGACCCTATCTTTGCGCCACCTGGAAGCGCCTTAACAGTTCCATTCCTTTAATTTTAATACCTTGATGACCATATGGGGAAAAAAAAAAAAAGGGAGGAGAATCAACTTTCAGACACAATGATAATTCTAAAAAAAAAAAAAAAAAAAAAAAAAAAAAAAAAAAAAAAATCTAATGGCGCCAGTCTATAAATACTCGACTCCTTAAGCAAGGCCTTGGCACACTGATTTTTGTGTGCAGCCTGTGTCCGCCACCCTATCTGTTTGAACCTGTCAGATTTCAGTTGCTTCGATCTGTCTTGTGCTGCAAGTGGCCGTTCCTGTGGACCCGCCTGTGCAGCAGTTATTTCTGGCACTCTGTTTCTGGCACTGTCACTAGTGATATGATCGGTGAAAGTGATGGTCTCCATCAGACAAAAACTCTCACTTCCACTGCCCGCGTCCTTTTTACCAGTTTCCCTGGTCAAAGTCCATGTTTTGCATTATAAGGGTGGACGACTGACCACGACATACATCAGTTTGACAATGATAAGTTTGAATGACTGTAGGCAGCGATTCAAATGTTCGAGCTCTAGGACCGACCAGTGCTACAGCATTTATGGTTTGGTTTTGCGATGTTATTTCGGTATTTCTCTGATGGACTTTAGTTTTACTGGGGGTTACTGATGTTGGTGCAGTTTATCATCATTATTTTTGGCTTGCTCTTATGGCCTGAGGTTATTATGCTCTTATGTCTGAATTGAGTTGTTGAGAGTGACCTATGTGCTTATATGGTGTTTGGAGTTATATTTACCAATTTCATGGGGTGTGTGTGTGTGTGTGTGTGTGTGTGTGTGTGTGTGTGTGTGTGTGTTTTAATAGTTGATCTTCATACCACACTTGGTTGATTAAGCTGGCCAATTGAATCAACTATGTATGATAACACTATCTTTATTCAAGATATCTGTCATTACTTTTTATCGGGAAAATATTGAATAAGACATGCGACAAAAGACAGCCTTGCCTTACCCCAATTGTGGTGAAGAACCGTTCTCTTTCTGTACCATTAACAAGAATATTCTGCTGGCCTTTCCAAACAAGTCTTCTATGACGTGGCTGAGGCTATGCCCATGTCTTTCTTCACCATTCTCCACAGAACGGTATGCTACATTGTGTCAAAGGCCTTTATGAAATCAAACGAACACAAAGAGAGACGCTCCGTTCGTGTCAGTTGTATTCTCATGGTGTACATATGGGTTGAAAATCTGCTTTACAATGAAGCGTTTACGACAAAGTTTTAAACTGTTCAGGATAACTTTTGTCGTTACTTTGCTTGGCTGGTTTGAAACACCAACGGTCGTATAATTCTGATAGAATGTTGTCTGTCTTGGGCAGTTTTGATTAGAGACTTGGCCCAGATCTAATGTCACGTATTCTCTAGTGGTCGTATTACCAGATCTCGTTGGTGAAATAGTGGAATACGTTTTCTTCAAGATCGTTGGCGGCAAGCTGTTTATCACACACACACACACACACACACACACACACCTCTTTGCCTGTTTTCTGTCATCTTATGGGTGCTTCTACCACATCTGTCAGAACCAAGGAGCTGTCATCCTTTGTATTTTTGCACTAACCCCCTCCTCCTCCCCCCCACTCACCTTCGCTTCCACGGCACTCCCCCACCCCCCTCTCCCACCCTCTCTCCTCTCCCTCTCTCTCTCTCTCTTGGCTGAGCGCAGTGCAGCTTTTCTCTGACAACAAAGATTGCAGTGACATTCACGCATCCATAGGTCCTCGACAGGAATAATTTTCTTGCACGTTGTTTTCCGATCTTTCATTAGTCCACCGTTTACCCCCCCCCCCCCCCCCCCCCCCACCCCCCAACCCCCACTCTCTCTCTCTCTCTCTCTCTCTCTCATGCTCTCTCTCTCTCTCTCTACGTCTCTCCTCTCTCTCTCTCTCTCTCTCTCTCTCTCTCTCATGCTCTCTTACGCACGTACGTACGTACGTACGTACACACACACACACACACACACACCACACACACACTCTCCCTCTACTCTCTCTCTCTCTCTCTCTCACACACACACACACACACACACACACACACACACACACACACACACACACACACACCCCTACACACACACACACACACACACACACACACACACACACACACACACACACACACACACACGTGTACGAACTGATTCTGTTTTGTTGCGCGCGAACAAACTGAACAAACTGGCACAAGCTTTTGTTTTGTTTCGCTAATGAAACACAAGCTTTTTGAGAGTGTGTATCATCATTTTTTATTCACTTGCGTAAACACAGGGAGTTCATGTAAATCGTCTGGTTTCCTCTCTCTCTCTCTCTCTCTCTCTCTCTCTCTCTCTCTCTGTGTGTGTGTGTGTGTGTGTGTGTGTGTGTGTGTGTGTGTTTATATGTGTGTGTCTGTGTGCGAGCGTGAGTGTGCGTGCATATGTATGTCCATGACGAATTTGAACACTGGCATTTTCCTAGCAAGTGCTAAACAAAACCAATTCGGTTAGAACGCTAACTTTAAGTCAAGACGTTCCCAACCATCCCTGACGTGAAGAAATCACCGACATGTAACGGCTGTATATAATTATGAAGGTGACACTTTCAACCATGTTTGTTGTTTTGAACTTTGTTAGAAATGTTGACCACTTATGAAGTACCACATTACGCGCTGATAACAGATGTTTTAATTGATGTTATACTCAAAACAACGTAACTTACGTCATCTTACATTTGATAAAGATCTGATCACTTAATGCAGTTTCTACAGCGGGAGCATACCGTTACTCCCCGGCCCGTTACTCCCCCGGCCCGTTACTCCCCCGGCCCGTTACTCCCCTCTACAAGGTGGAGAAATAAAGTGAATATAGTACTGAGCACAGAGCTAGGACAGACCATATGCAGGTCACGCGCAGACTGAATGAGTTTCTTATTATGATGGCGAATCAGCATTAATGAAAGCTACAAACAAAACAGTCTTACTTTTTACTCCCAACGCAAGAGATCTGTATTAAAGGCATGTACCCAAAAAATTTTTACATGATTTCCTGGGAACATCCAGTCTCGATGAATAAAACGCAGTAAAGTGTCATGTGCATTATGATAAAAAAAAAAAAAAAAAAGTTTTTTGTGCATGTCCCTCACCTCGCTGGTACCTTTCTTAATTTCTCTTTGGAGAAAATAAAGTGTTCTTGACTTAATTTGACTTGACTTGACAATGTACATGTTGAAAAGATTCACATGGGCGATCTGTCAGTCAAAAAAGAAAGTGGGGGGGGGGGGGGGGGGGGGCTCCAAGCAAAATTTCAAATCAACACTTCATCTCTGGAAGGTGAAAAATAGAAGCCACAAAACACCCATAAGATAATGGCAATATTTCGGTTATTTTACCCTTTTCTCAAGCCACACTGGCCAACTGACAAACATAACACTTGATCTCTGATATGAAATGTTCACGTAGATAAACATCGAACAGGTGGCCGTTGCGTAAGTGTCAGAGTCAGAGAGAGAGAGAGAGAGAGAGAGAGAGGTCATCAAGGTCAGGCCACTCCAGACTGCTGCTGTCGACACCAAAGACCTGAAGCCAAAAGAAGGCTGAGGACATGGGAACAGACAGGTGAATATAAAACTGGAACGAGAGAAGAAGGGAAGGGGGAGGGAGACGGGGGGGGGGGGGGGGGGGGGGGGGGGGGGAGAGGGATGGATGTGTCAGGGGGTACTGAAGGAGTTGCTGGTCATGAACGTGTTCTCAGAATTAGAACTTGCCGTGCCATTTGCTGAGCACTGCAAGAGATGAATGCTGGGCACACAGTGCGTGCTGCTGGTCTTCAGCTTTATTACCGTATACCATACCACTCCAATGAAACTGGTCGATCTGGAGATATGAAAAGGGCCGATGGAACACTAACTACTGTCCTTTCTTTTACATGTGTGTGTGTGTGTGTGTGTGTGTGTGTGTGACGTGTGTGTGTGTGTGTGCGTGTGTGTGCGCGCGTGGCGCGCGCGCGCGCGTTTAGGATGTGTGTGTGTGTGTGTGTGTGTGTGTGTGTGTGTGTGTGTGTGCACGTGCGCTTAAAATGTGTGTGTGTGTGTATGTGTGTGTGTGCGCGCGCGCGCGTGCGTGTGTGCGTACGTATGTGCGTGCGTGCCTCTGTGTGTGTGAACTCTTAGGATACGTGTGTGTGTGTGTCTGTGTGTCTGGTGTGTGTTGTATGTGTGTGTGCGCGCGCGCGCTTTAGAATTACTCCCAAAATGTGACAGGTTTCAGCTGCAACTTGATGTTAATTGCCCGAGACAGGAAGTTGTGGATGTCAAAATCTTACGCACGTGAATACCAAGACTTTTGTTCCTGATGGACACCCCTTCAACCTGTGTGCCTTGCTCCTCCTTCTTCTACCATTGCCCCCCCCCCCCCCCCTTCCCCCCCCCCTCCCCACCTACATACACCCCCCCCCCCCTCCACCCTCCTCCCGCCACATCCTCGTCCATCCTCACCTTCCTTCAAACGTTTATTTCTTTAGGTGAATATCTCCCCTTCATTTATGTTGCATTACATTGCGCGGTGCTGTGTTACATTGTGTTGCGTTCCGTGTTGTGTTACAACATGTTGTACTGATCAGTGTTGTATTGTATCTCTATTTGTGTTGTGATGTATGGCGTTGCGTTGGATTATGTCAGATTATGGGGCGTTGTATTCTGGTTGTGTTGCATTACACCGCTTTGTCTCCGTCAGTTTTAGAAACCACGAACAGGCGTCTCTTTGCAAACTTTAACTTCAACATCTTCGCTGCGTCCAGTTCAGTCATGTGTTGAGTTCTAGTTTGCAACTCTTATGCACCTGGATAGGAAAAATCATAAACGAGGCTGTGAACGGTAGGGTCAGAGGTCGGGGTTACTGCAAAGGTTAAGTAGTAAGAACGAAGTTTAAACACGTGAAAATCGCCCTGGCACTGTAAAAAGACCATTTTTGAACGTGAACAAGATGATTTTATCCCGGAATCTGAGGCCAGTAAATTAGTTCAATGCCATAGGTCGGCAAAAATAACAGAATGATGCATGACTTGTGGACTCCTTGTGTTTCTACGCCATAGTAGGGGCGCAAGGGGTTTGGAGTGAAAAGTCTGGCTGATGTCAGGAAAATCGAGGGTCATGTGGATCGTGCTCGCATAGGAAAAGAAACGGACAAGAGATCTGCCTCAGAGTCAGGTATGGTGTGGGTCAAGGGCTGGACTGTGCGATGAATATGTTCTGATGCTGGCTGATCTTCTGACAAAAGCCAGGTGCAGCTTTGAGTGTAATAGGGAAATATATAACGTTTTGGGCCTAAAGTGTAGCCATAGATTCGGACCTGTATAAACAATAAATTACAAACAAGGAGAGCAGGTCTTGCTCCAACGACGTGATAATTACAGGTTCATAACTCCAAACCAGAGCTGCTTGCTACATCAAATCCCCTAGCACAAATACCAACACGTAGCAAAAAACAGCGTATCTCTGCTCTTTGGTTTTGTAAGCTGCATTCGTTTTGAGTTAAGCGTGTGTGTGTGTGTGTGTGTGTGTGTGTGTGTGTGTGTGTGTGTGTGTGTGTGTCAGTACAACTTTGAGTTAATCTGACAATAAATTGGTTTCAGTCAGTCAGTGTGTGTGTGTGCACAGCGCGTGCTGCATCTGTCCAAATTTCTCTTTCCTTGCTCAATGAAACCTGAGTGCTGTACATCCTTAAACTTACTGTGTCAACTCTCCCTCTCCTGGACTTCCATCAGGGTAGATCTCCCTGCTGGAAGATGAAGGCTACTCAACGTTTAAGTCGTTTGACCTGATACAAACACGGCTTTTAGAAGACT
>JADBJO010000425.1:397500-400000 GCA_016801955.1 Conus betulinus | reverse complement strand
AACGGAAACTTTATGGTCACTCAGCAAGCACACGCTGAGACTGTCCTGTGTACAGTTCTTTCTCTCTCTCTCTCTCCCTCTCTGAGTGTGTGTGTGTGTGTGTGTGTGTGTGTGTGTGCGCGCATGCGCGCGCGTGTTTATAGGCGCGCTTAGCCTCTCTGTCTGCTTTCTGTCCCCATCTAATGCATTTACCCCCCCCCCCCCCCCCCTTCTGTGTATGAGAGACAGACTCTCTCTCTCTCTCTCTCTCTCTCTCTCTCTCTCTCTCTCCCCTCCCCACCCATCTCTCATCTCTCTTTCTCCCTCTCTAACCAATTTCCCATCCTCGCCCTCCCCCCCCCCCCCCATTCCCTACACCACCACCACTCTCTCTCTCTCTCTCTCTCTCTCTCTCTCTCTCTCTCTCTCTCTCTCTCAAGCGAACAGACAACAAAAACATTTGGAAGACTGACGCTTTCCTCCATTCATGACACAGGGCCCTCATCTGCCCCCCCCCCCCCCCCCCCCACCCCCCCCTCAAAAAGGCCCATTGAAACGCGGAAAAGATGGAGGACAGGAAGGAGAGAGCGTTGAAAGGAAGGGGGAAGACAACCCGCTCCATCCCCACCACTCCCCCCCCCCCCCCCCCCAAAAAAAAAAAAAAAAAAAAAAAAAAAAAGCCTTGACGGATGAGAAAACAACCTATTTCGTGTTGTGTATCGCTGAGTTGAAAAACGACCTTCAGTTAAAGACCTTGCTCTCCAATTCCTCCGTGTTTTTCGTGTGCCGCTCGTCGCATTACACGCATTAGGCCTAAAGCAGAACTTGGTGGCTTGCACACCAAACTGACAGGCAACTGACGTTCAGCACTCGGCTTTTAACCAGAGTACAGTTGCCAGTTGTTCTTGCCTTGTCAGTTTCAACAGGTCTTTCCTTTAATAATCGTTGCTGCATTCAGCGTGCATTACAAGATCAACCGTAGCTTTAAAACTGTGTGTTCTACAACAATGGAATTCCGCATGTGATGAGTTACTGACGTCACACAGCTGCTGCAGAAACTGGCAAACTGTACTGTTTCAGACTTGACAGCGAATGCTGTACGAAGTATATGAAGTAAACAACCGTAAAAAAGAAGGAAACACACACACACACACGCATGCACGGACGCACGCATGCACACGCACGCACGCATGCACGAACACACACACACACATGCATGCACGTACGCACGGATGCACATGCACGCACGCATGCACGAACACACACACACACACACACACACACACACACACACACACACACACACAAACCCACCCCAAACAAACAACTTCCGTAGGAAAACA
Source organism: Conus betulinus (assembly GCA_016801955.1). Lineage (NCBI taxonomy): Eukaryota > Metazoa > Mollusca > Gastropoda > Neogastropoda > Conidae > Conus > Conus betulinus. Next base: position 398,678 of record JADBJO010000425.1, on the reverse strand, counting down.
AATTACTTCACCGGTTTGAGGTGGATAAAGACCGGTAAAGCGTCAAAAAAGAAGCAAACAAGCCTCTGATCCTAATGTACCGTAAGCTGTGAGAACGGTTAATCGTAGGTTATTTCGAGCTTCTGGCAAACTGGGCGTGTGTACAGCTGACTTTCAAAGAGGGCTATACTCGTATGCTGCATAATTCAACAAAAGTGTCACACACACACACACACACACACACACACACACACACACACACACAATGTTGTTCACGTTGCGCATACAGATGACCTGGAATTCAATGTAATGCGGAGTGAAAAGTAGTAATCAGTAAAAATGATAATAATGAGAAGAAAAAGAAGGACGACGACGACGATGCTGAAGATGATGACGATGATGATGATGATGATGACGACGACGACGACGACGACGACGACGACGACGACGGCGACGACGATAATGACAACAACAACGATGATGATGATGATGATAATAATATAAAATAATGATGACAATAACAATATCATCATCATCATCATCATCAACAACAACAACAACAACAACAAAACAGGATTTATGTGGTACAGTTCTACTTGAAAACTACTCAACGAGTTTTCACACACACCATTCAAAACCATCAGTATTGACGTGCAAACAACCGCCTTACTTCACCCCTTGTGTGTGTGTGTGTGTGTGTGTGTGTGTGTGTGAGTGTGTGTGTGTGTGTGTGTGTGTGTGTGTGTGTGTGAACTGTGTGTGTGTGTGTGTGTGTGTAAACTGTGGGAACGGTTCTGACGATTGCACGGTTCTATGGCATTACACTATCCACCTGATTCACAGCCCGAATTCCTACAGAATCTGTCATGACGACAACGTTCCACAATACCATATAATCTAATATATAAAGTGTATTCTGTCTGTATGTATGTCTGTCTGTCTGTCCGTGTTTCTTTGCTCCCTACACAAATCCACAGTTTTCATCTTATGGCTCCAAATTTACCATGACTCATTGGCACAGTTACTTACTTACTTACTTACTTAGGCCCATAGCTCAAGGGTGAGCACAGGCCATCGACAACACTCCGCCATCGCACTCGGTTCTGGGCTGCTCGCTGAATGCCTGTCCAGCTGGTCCCCTGCCTCTTGATCTCTGCCTCAGTGTCTCGCCTCCAGCTGCTGCGAGGTCGGCCTCTCTT
>JADBJO010000425.1:370000-372500 GCA_016801955.1 Conus betulinus | reverse complement strand
TTCAGGCAGGACAAACAACATTCAGGCAGAACAAACAAACAACATTCAGGCAGGACTAACATTCAGGCAGGCCAACAACATTCAGGCAGTACAAACAGCATTCAGGCAGGACAAATAACTTTCCGGCAGAACAAACAACATTCAGGCAGGACAAACAACATTCAGGGATGACAGACAACATTGAAAACACTGGAAACAAAGGACAAAGGAATGGTCAATTATGTCTTCGATTTTGGAGCACAACTGACGGCTAAACAATGTCATCTTTGCTTTGATATGAGTAGTAGTAGCTGCAGCAGCAGCAGCAGCAGTTGTAGTAAGGGCAGCAGTAGCTGTTGTATGGTAGGAGTAGTCGTAGCAGCAGCAGCAGCAGCAGCAGCAGCAGCAGCAGCGGTAGTAGTAGCGCAGCAGCGGAAATAGAAATAGAAGTGGAATTACTACTACTAGAAGGTGGTGTTTTTCGCCGGTGGGCTTTGCAGTCATGAAACACGGGCTGGTACATCCATGGGGATGCTACTTTAAGGCTGTTATGAGTTGCATCCTGTAGTCTGATTTACCTCTGTTCAGGAGCAGTTATGTCCTTTGATATCTTAATGTAGTGTCCTGTGCGTGCCTGTACCCATCGTCAACACAGCGCAGGCCTCCAAGGGTGGTACAGGACTGCTCAAAGGGCAGGTGAAGACAGTGCTTCCCTGGATCCTCCCCAGCACCTTCGGGTGTTTCTTTTTCTTTTCTGTTGTATGGTAGGAGTAGTCGTAGCAGCAACAGCAGCAGCAGCAGCAGTAGTAGTAGTAGTAGCGCAGCAGCGGAAATAGACGTGGAACTACTACTACTCCTACTAGTAGTAGTAGTAGTAGTAGTAGTAGCAGTAGTAACAACAGCAACAGCAGTATTATTAGTAATAGCGCCCGCGCGCCCGCACGCACCCACACACATATATATATATATACACACACACGCGCGCGCGCGCGCTCACGCATGCACGGAAACACACACACACACACACACACACACACACACACACACACACACACACACACACACACACACACACACACACAACGCGCGCGCGCTAACAAAGAGAGAGAGAGAGAGAGGGGGGGGAGAGAGAGAGAGAGAGAGAGAGGGGGGGGGGGGGGAACCAGTATGACAGGAGAGACACGTGGTAGTCACGTCTTCAAGTAGGTGACCAGATCTTTCACACAGCAGGACTTAACACACTCACAACCCGTAGTCAGGACAACTAACAGGCTACTACACCCCTGTGTGTTACCTGTAAACTCTCCAGTATACACACACCAGAGACATGGGACGACCCCCCCCCCCCCCCCCCCCCCCCCCTCCTCATCTTCCCCCATTTCTCTCGTACACACCATGTAAACACAGCAGGCCGCCCGCCATTTTGCCAGTGCCCACCTTCCTACACCCTGGTCACAATCGCCACCATCTGCTTCCCCCCCCCCCCCCCCTCCCAACAATCCCCCACCCCCAATGCTTCCTCCATCCCCTCATCTCTAACCTCGCTCCAGTTCTTCCCTCCCCATCAGCGAATCTGGCATAGATAGATAGATAGATAGATAGACAGACAGATAGATAGATAGATAGACAGACAGACAGACAGACAGACAGACAGATAGACAGATAGATAGATAGATAGATAGATAGATAGATAGATAGATAGACAGACAGATAGATAGACAGACAGATAGTTAGACAGACAGATATAGAGATAGATAGATAGATAGATAGATAGATAGATAGATAGATAGATAGATAGATAGATAGACAGACCGATAGATAGATAGATAGATAGATAGATAGATAGATAGATAGATAGATAGATAGATAGATAGATAGACAGATACAGACAGATATATAGACAGACAGATGTAGATAGATAGATAGATAGATAGATAGATAGATAGATAGATAGATAGATAGATAGAAAAGATAGATAGATATATAGACAGATACAGACAGATATATAGACAGACAGATGTAGATAGATAGATAGATAGATGGATCGATCGATCGATAGACAGAGGGGTAGACAGATAGATAGATACTAAAGAAAGAAAAAAAAAAAACAAATGAATAAATGAATGAATGAATGAACGAGTAAATAAGTAAATAGATAAATAAATAAATAGATGTGAGGTTGACAAAGCGTTGTCTCCTGTGTAGACAGCTAGACTGCATCTTTTTCCTGTCTGCTGGCTGTTGACGGCCCGTAGATGAGATACCTCAATACGCACAGCACCCACGCACCTCCGCCAACTTGACATAGAAATACAATACAGGCAGACACACAGATAGACAGACAGACAGATTTATAGGTCGGGTCGGTCGGTCGGTCGGTAGGTAGGTAGGTAGGTATGTAGGTAGGTAGGTAGGTAGGCAGGTAGGTAGGTAGGTAGGCATGTAGGTAGGTAGGTAGGTAGGCAGGTAGGTAGGCAGGCAGACAGGTAGGTAGGTAGGTAGGTAGGTAGGTAGGTAGGTA